>VXBC01000601.1:0-137551 GCA_013399945.1 Ploceus nigricollis | reverse complement strand
ATTTATATATATATATATAATATTGCCTCAGCTTAATGAAATACTTGGAGATGTTGTTGTTTCTTTCTTGTGTTGGAACCCAGGCAGGGTGAAACCCACATAAACACACAGCAAAATGCAGCTTGGGTCATTGTGGGAGGGGAAAAAGAAATTGAGATGCTCCTTTTCTTTGGTTCCTGGGGCGTAGGAGTGCTAAAAGGACAAAGTGAGCATCAGCAGATGTGCCTGGAGATGGGATAATGTGCAGAGATTCCTGTGGTGTTCATCCATGCAGCTCCTGTGCTGCTGAGAGTTAGGAGAGAGCAGGAATGGAGGGCTTCAAAGCCAGCCTGCTCCCCCACACGTTTTCCCACAGGGACAGGCATCCACTTTGCCCAGGTGCTGTGTCAGCCAAACCCCAGGGCCCGGGGCAGCTCTGTGGGAACAGGTCCCACAGGTTCCTCACAGCCCAGCATGGAGCTGCTCCACATCTGGACTCTCCTCCCTCCACTTGAAGAAACAAACCACAAAACAAAAGCTGCCGCTACAAAAGTGCAGCTCCAAAATCAGTGAGTAAAGGGAAGCCAGGGATTAAAATTCAAAAGTAAGCAGGTAAAGGAGGGAGGGGTGTAATACCAAGCTCCTTCTGCCCGAGGTGGCAGGGTTCACACTGGGACAAAGGACAAAGGTGGGCTGGGCATCCCTGCCCCGGGCACCTGCGAGGGCAGAGGTGGGGCTTCCTCCAGGCAGAGCTGCTCTGAGCAGCGCTGGGACAGACAGGGCAAAGCTGGGGCTGGGCCCCCCTGGGGGAAGGTGCATTCCAGATCCGTGGGGGAAAACACCTTTACAGTTCTGGATGCCTGGTACCCCATCCCTGAAAGTGTCCCAGGCCAGGTCGGATGGGACTTGGGGCAGCTGGTGGTAGTGGAGGGTGTCCCTGCCCATGCAGGGAGTGGGACTGGGATGAGCTTTAGGGTCCCTTCCAGCCCAAACCTTTGTAGGATACTAAGAGAAATCTGGCATTCTACTTTTATAAGATGATACCAAGCAAACTCCCTGGGAGTATAAAGTATTTTCCTCCAGTCTTTGTTGACAAGGCCTGAGTTGGCACATTTCACACTGCATGCCATCCAAGGTTCCTTTTCTCAGAGAAATGAGAATTATAGAATCATCCGTCGGATTTCTTTTTTTCCCCAGAGTCTGAGATCCTAAATGAATGCTGCCCTATCACTATCAGTACTAAGTAATTACAGCATTTCAATTTTCATAACCCAGCCTCTCCTGTGTTTTTTGCAGCTGAAATAGAAGTGCACAGAAAGGACATTGCTACTGGAGCCAGTTATTTTAAACGCTGTGCAATTAGCTCATTTCCATATTGCTCATTTCATTTCAAATTTGCATTGATATTCTTCAAAGAATGGTTTCTCATAATGAATTTATGACAGTTTTAGCTCATTCCACTTACGGGTCACTACATATTATAGAGACATCAAAGTAAACGATTGCGCTGGGTATTAATATTCTTCTTCTGGATTCCATTAAAATGGTTCTGGTGAAGAAGTATTCATTTTTTCCTCCAGTATTTAATTTTGAAAATTTAGAAGATAAATGAACATCATTAATAAATATTTTTAGCAAGTCAGAAAACCATACAAAAGTTGTTATGCTCCGGGTGCATTGCTTCAGACCAGACCTTGTTTCCTTCATTCTGCTCTGTTGAATAAATCTGCACAGTTGCCCTATGGGAGGTAGAATGGTATGATTTCTCAAGTTCTTGATGAATGGGATTTTAAAGTAGAAAGCTTAAAAATATATTATGCTATTTCTTTCAAAGTGTATTAAAATAACAGTGTCCAGGAGCAACGTGTAATTGCGGGCTTGATGGTGGAGAAAATGTAGCAGTGATGGGCAGCTCTCAGGAACACGGTTCAGGACCAGCCCACATTGTTGGTGGAAAGGATTCTTGCAAAACCTGCAGAGCCATTCCCACTGTCACTTGTGGAAGCAGGTCATTTTCCATGCAGGCTGTGTTGTTTCCATGCCTGTATCATTTTAACAGGTGAGTTTCTGCCTGGCATTTTTCCCCCGCTCTCTGGGAAAGCTGATGCCTTTGAGGAGGATGGACACAGAGGTGTTGGTGAAACAGAGGAGTCAGCAGTCATGGCAAGGTGGCAAGTTCTTGATTTAAGAGTTTCTTCCACAATTGTGAGGACCAGGAACCATCAGATTCTTTTTTATTCTTCTTTTTTTTTTGTTAAAGGACATGAGCGTCTCCACACTTGCAGAACCGAAGCTTTAAGAAAGATGAGCTGTAGGATTTTGCAAGCTGTCAGCAAGAGAAGCTCTCTGTATCCTCTGTTTTGGTACTTGCTATTCAGCAATTGCCTAGTAGGTGTTAATTATTAACTCTGCTGTTTTGGAACAGAAGATGAGGCAAGATACAGGCAGAATGGGTCGTGCAGAAATACCTAAAATCATCAGAAGTCACTGATAGAGACTAAAGCTGTAAATCCAGGCAGCTGCTATGGCCTGGGAGTCCCAGTTTGGAGCAGTCCTGACCACTGGTGAGCTGTGATCTCCTCATCTCCTTGTGATAGTGGCAAAGTAATTCAGCCTTTCATCTGTTCACATTTAATTATAGATATAATGTGGTCTGCTCACACTTTCTTGTCAGGGACTCCTTGAGTCAAAGTGGTTGTGGTGGAAATGTAGGGTCTGGGATTTCCATATCTGGTGAGGTGCTAATTTCAGACTGTTGTAGAGCATGGAGATAACAACAAATTCATCCATAGGTGCTTCATTAGATGTTTAGCCATACAGCCTTTGTGATCTCTCAGTTTCAGTGTGAATGCAGTATTGCATCTGGAAAAGGGAAGGAGGCTTTTTAGACCCCAAACCAATACAAATGTGGTGCCTGGGGAGGTGGTTAGTGGTGGCATTGGCAGTGCTGAGTCAATGGTTGGACTGGTGATCTTAGAGGGATTTTCCAGCCTTTGTGGTTCTATGAATTTATTAATTTTTCATGTTTTGAAGGTGAGGTGAAGCCCTTGGAGGGATGTGACTTTCGGGGCTGGTTTCAGGCAGATCCTTTGTACAGTCGCTGTGTTTTGGCTGGAACTTGTTTATGCTGCAAGTTTTTTTTCAAGAGAAAGTGTTTCCTTTTGCAGACTTTCCTAACTGATGTCTTTGAAGGGCAGTTAAAGGAGGTGAACTTGAAGGTGGTCAAATGAAAAATGAGATCTCCAGCACCCAGTTTTGGAGATTTAACCATAAGATCTCAGAAGATTTGAGTTGGAAGGGACCTTAAAGCAGTTCAGAGCCCAAAGAGGAATGTGTGTTAGTGGGAGTTAAGTGGCCATCCCAGGAAGAGGCTGGAGGGGTGAAGGAGGAAGGGAAAAACATGACAAGAAAGGGAAAAAGGAGCAGAAGCACCACTAGGAGAGGTGAGAAGAGACTGAGAGGTCTCTCTGCAGCACTGAACTTCTCTTCTTGCCATGAACAGCACATGATAGCAGTGTGTTGCATAATCCAGAGCTGTCATTATTTGACAATTTTCTAACTTATTTTTTCAAACTAATGTTTTCAGCTTTGAATTTGCCACTATTTTTTAAAAGACCTGTTGCTCCACCGTTCTGGGATTAGAAAATCAGGAGCTCCTAGTCCACTCTGTACCATTATTCTTTTGAAATAACTTGGGTTTTGTCTCCTGTTTTACACCAAAAATGCCATTTTTCTCCAATCCAATCCACATGAGGCTTTTTTCATCACCTAAATTATTTTTAGTTTGTTTTTTTCCCCATTCATCCTGGTTATTTAGTAAGAAATGTTAAAAAATACCTTTATAGGCAACATAAACTAGAAGATCCAAGAGTGAGGAGTACTCCCAGGAGCACAAGTTGTAGCATTGGTTATTTAACTAAGCTTCAATAGACAATGTCTGTTGTACTAAAGGAGCATGAAATGTTACTTTCCTGTTCCAGTAGTCACTGCTTTGGTTAGCTTTCCATCTATTAGGCAATTTTATGCTCACATCATCCTTGAGGAAGAACATTCCCACCACTGCAAGCTGGAGTTTTTGTGTTTGCTTGTTCCATATTTTGGTTGTGCTTCACCACTAATTGTGAGAAAAGGTGGGAAATGTTTCATGTTTTCATGGAGAAAATGGTGTTTTGCTCAAAATGACTTGAAACTGTGGTGAACATTTTTGAGTGGACTTCTTTTCTTCTTAACTCTTCCAGGGAAATGTGGGGCCTGGGGAGGGGCTGGGCTGCCCAGGCTTAGGCTTTTTGGGATGTGAGGGCACACATCAGCAGGAAAGATCTTGATTTAGCGGTGTCTTCTGTAGAGAAAGGGAAAGAGAGCTGCTGGGGAAGCTCATTAGCTGCATTAACAGGTCCTTTAGCTCTTTAGCCTTAATTGCTGTGTGCTCAGGGTGACAGGATGGGCAGATCCAGGTTCCCCGAGGACCTGGTGTGAACTCTCAGCTGTGTGCATGGTCTGGGAGCTCTGGGAAGGGCACAGCAGCCTCACCCACAGCCTGCCCAGGGCTCTGTGCTGCTCTGTGCTGTGCAGCCGTGGTGTGACCCTCAGGGAGCAGGTGGGTGAGCCAAGAGAGGGGATTTATCCCTAGTGCTGGATTAAAGCAGGATGGGTGTACAGCCCCCCTGGAAAAAGGAGCTGGGCTGCCTCTGGCTGAGCTAGAGGTGCTTCAGCCACCTCCAGGAATAAAAGAGTGAGTGTATCCATCCTTCTGCATTGTGTATTCCTACACCAGGGCTGGAAGGAGCTCAGCCTCGTCTGTTTTTCGCTATAATTGAGCTTTTGGACTTTGGTTGTTTCCCTTTGATTTTGTGGATAGCCAAGACCAGCTGCTCTGCAGGCAGCTGGGAGACTCAAATGTGTGTTGGAAGGGATTTCTGCGTTTCAGCTGGTGGAAAGAAGAGTAAGAAATTGGACTGGGAAGAGGGAAAACAATGCAAGAGTATAACATTCAAGAGTTCAGGATTTTTTTTAAGTAAGAAAAAGTCAGGGATGGAAAGAAAATCTCTATGGAAATAAGTTTATGCCAGTAAAGGCAAGTACTTCAATATTCTGAAAAAGCTGAGCAGATAATTCAGACTCTTGTGTGTACAGAGTTTGGAATTACATGTAGGTATGTTAAAAAAAACTCCTGAATAATTCATGAATAATTTCTGATAGAAAGCAGTGGTTTATACAGATACCAAAGTAATACTGACCTAAGTTAATATGCAGCTTCATGTTTGTTCTCACTGAGAAGAAAATATTTTTTTTTTTTTGTCTTTAAATTGTTTGTCCTTGCTCCTGGAAAAACAGTGTTGGAGCCCAAACAGAGCTCTCAGTGCTCTGCTTTCATCTCCCACATTTGGTCTGTGTGGACCATGTGCTGCTCTATCTAATATGTAATCTTTCCATGGGATACCATCAAAGACAGGCAGCTTTAAAAAAAAATTTAAGCCAGCAGATAATCTCTGCATGGGAACACAAAGCCAGTGCTTCTTAATAAGGTAATCATATTATAATTGTGTGTGTATATGTATTTAAATGTAGTTTGTATTGCAGCAGCACCTGAAGGCAAGTGTTGGGAATCAGAAGCAGCTGCTCTGCCTGCAAACACAGCAGGAATGGGCTCACATATTACCAGTGCTTCCCCAGAATTTTATCCAAATGAGTACCTTTATTCCAAAATCCTTGTACTTTCAGGACAGTGAGCTGGGGGGAGTTTCCAAAGCCCAGGGTGTTTGAAAAAAAGGCACAACCTGGTGAGGGGAAGGTTCTGTCCTCTTCCCCCAGTATGGGCCTGCAAGAGAGAGGGACCTGGCACTAGGGTCTGGAGTGACAAAACTGGGGGGGAATGGCCTTAAACTGCCAGAGGGCAGGGTTGGATTGGATATTAGGAAGAAATTCTTCCTGGCACAGGTTGCCCAGAGAAGCTGTGGCTGCCCCTGGGTCCCTGGCAGTGTCCCAGGCCAGGTTGGACGGGGCTTGGAACAACCTGGGCTAGTGGAAGGTGTCCCTGCCCATGGCAGGGGGTAGAATGAGATGGATTTTAAGGTGCCTTCCAACCCAAACTCTGTGATTCTGTGGACATTTGGATGTTGGGCTCCATGGTGTGGAGGGGCAGATTGTGAGGGAGTGCCATCAGGCTGCCCTTTTCCCTTTGTTTTCTCCTTTCCTTTAGCCTTTCAAAGAAACAGAGCTGCTGTGCGAGAGAGGAGGGACAGATTTGGCTTTCAGGTGTGGTGAAACACAGAGGGTGTTTTGGTTGGAGCAATGCTGGTAGTGTGGCACTTCTGCTGAAATGCTGTGGGTTTGCCAGATTACCCTTTCCTTTTCATGGAACCACAGGCTGGTTTGGGTGGGAAGGGACCTTAAAGACTATATAGTTCCACCCCTGCCACTAGCCCAGGTTGCTCCAAGCCCTGTCCAACCTGGCCTTGGGCGCTTCCAGGGATAGGATGTCAGCAACTTCTCTGGCATCAGCAACTTCTTTGTAGAGTTGGAGAGCTCATTTCCTTAGACAAGCAATCACCTGAGCTAGGCATAGGAAATCTCAGCTGTTTCAGCTGACTGGTGGGGCTCTGGAATAACCAGCTCCAAGTTGCTTCATAGTGTCTAAGAGTGAGTCAAGGTCAAAACGTGCCTTACTTTTTTTGTAAGGGCTTGGCTGCATTCACAAGTTTAGCAGCTTGTATATTTGTGGGATTTGTTGCTGCTGGAGATCTCCCAGCTCTCTAAGTCACTGCATCCTGCCCAGCTTTTCCAAAGAATAACATCCGTATGGGAACGCTGCCTCTGAAGTGTTTACACTCATTTCCTTCCTGGGGAAAACATTCAGCACTGAAACAGGCCTTGGGTGACGGCGAGGAGACGGTGGCACATCTTTCCAGAGTACAGCTCGTTCTTAGCTGGTTGTGCATGGAGTTCTCAGCATCCTCTTTTCCTTTTCTTCATTAGAAAAGCAAGCAGAAATCTCTTCCCAAGCTAAGGCATCGCTCAGCCTCGCAGCAAACCCAGCCAGGGCTGGCCACCGGCCAAGCCTTCGCTCGCTGCAACCTGCACACCGTGTAACTCCTCTAAGAATAGCCCTGGTGATCTTAAAAAAAAAAAAATAAAACCAACATCAAAAAAAGACTATTTTAGCAATGTATTATCTTCATCCCTTCTGTAAAGCAGTGGAGGTTGGAGGGAATTTTTCCCCCCGCGCCGTGTCCGTTGTTCCTCCCGCAATGAGCTGTCGCTAATGCCGAGAAATATTTTCGGACTTAATGCAGTGAGTCAGGGCTTAGCTGTAAATTGGTCATGGGATGGGAGGGATTCAGATTGTCTGTTACCAGGGTCTGGTTTCAGCCATTTCAGTAACATGAGCAATTTCTCAACTGACGGTAATTAGACTCATAACTCTCTCTCTGAGATGATTTAAGGCGAGGATTAATTATAAAAGTTTCTCGGTGTTAGAACATGTTTCTTTAGTTAAAGTTTGGCATGCTTTCATTTTATGATGAGCCTGAAAGTATGTTCCTCTACTTAAAATCTCTAAATACACCATTCTGTCATGCTGTGTAAATACCCATATTTGTGAGTTTATCTAAACAAATCTCTTAAATGGGAAAAACACATAGAAGGCCCAAGAGCTGATTCAAGGGCTCGTGGAGTGGACTTGCATATTCCTTGTGGGTCTGGTTGGGTTTTGGTAACTGTTTTTCTGGCTGTACTTGATTTCTCACTAAAATAAACAAAATACAGTAGTTTTTTCTATCTTCATTAAAAGATAAGTGACCTAAGTACCCTGATGTGCTTCTCCTTTTGTCTCCTTAGACAGGGGCTTTGCCAGGACCAGCTCAGTGGGTTCTTGATGGAGCTGGGGATCCAGTAGTCCCATGTTAAACCACCTCCTTTGGTTGTATTGCCTTAAAAAAATATGTAAAATTCTGAGATGTGAAACGAGCCAGTTCACATCAACCTCATCAGTCTGCCTTTTAGAAAACCTAAATAAAAGTGGTTGGATGGGATTATGGAAGGCTTGGCTTGACTTGATGGCATAGATTCTCAAAAGGCTAGATGGTATGACACATCTTCTCTATGTTCCTTATTTTCCTGGGGGTAAATTCCAGCCGATTCTCACAGCATAATAACAGAGTATTCCCAGTTAATATTTGAAAAACTTGTCCAAGTTTTCATTTAGTTCACTTTTTTACTTCATAAACCTGTTTTCTTACGATTAAGTCACATAGCCAAATAGTGATGTCATTTTTTTTTTCTTTTTGCTATTCTACTTCTGTGAGTACTTTTAAAAGATAAGAGATCCATATCTGGCTCCTTGGCTGCTGTGTTTGAAGTCTGTTTTTCTAGAAAAACATTGTGTTATTAGCCTGTCCTTAAGCTCCGGGAACAGAAAGTTGTTGGGGGGTTTTTGCTTGTAATAAATTTGGACTTAGATTCATATCATATGTTCAGGTTTTTAATAACCTGACACTCCAGATCTCCCTTGCTTTATGGCCTGCACTTATGACTCCTGCATTATGGATGCTGATGATTACTATGAGCATATAAGTTATTGAATTGATTTTATGAATGGTAGCATAGAGCATGAAGCCGAGTTCACTTAAGGAAATAAAACAAGGCAAACAGACTAAAATATTAACAGTGTGTTTTGTGTTGTGGTGGGTGGCCTGTAATTCACTGAAACCCTTCTGTGAAGTGGTGCTTCAGCATCACTCACCCTCCAGTCCCCAGTGTCCCCAAACTTGGCCCAGTTACCTTTGAGACCAAATGTATTGGATCCACTTTGAGTTTACAAGTGGTGACAGATTAATTCGGAAAGACAGATTGCAAACATGCATCATGGGCCCGGTCTGAGTCGTAAAAATGTAATGTATGGCTGGTGCAGAATGATAAAAATTCATATCAGGGGAACAGCTTAATTAACTATTCTTGATTAAAGTAATACAGTATATGAATTTAATAGCTTGTCTTCAAAAGCAGAATGTGAAATCACTTATTACTTTGGTGTATCTTGCTGGCAAATGGGGAGCTGCCAGCGGTTCTTCGTGATTAATTGAGTTTAGAGGAACTTAACACCGGGGTGGGAGATACCAAATAATTATTCTGCTCTTGCTTCAAGCTCATTGCCTTACATGAATGAAGAAGTTGTCAGGAACAAAGTTGTGGGAGTGGACTAGGAAAAGGATCGAGAATGCATGAAATAGGATTGATAGCTAGGAATAGGATTGATAGAGAAGGGAAGGCATGTTGGGATTGTGAAGAATACAGCCCAAGGGCTGGAGCTCTGCCATCATGGTATTAGTTAAACACTTTGCCATCCAGATCCCCATGTTGCTGATCCATTTGTTGGTCCTTGGGGTGGTGGTAGGTATGGAGAGCAGGAGAACACTGTGTCTCACTGCTGTCACCTTGGAGGCTGAGGAGCTCTAGTTCATGGAGTGTTTTCTCCACTTCATGTGGAGCCGTTGTCGTTCTTGTCCTTTGGCACCTTCCTGGTGCCTGTAGCCAAGTCACTCATTCTGCAGCCATCCCAGCTTCTAGATGCATCAGGACAAGGCCTGGCTTGGTTGCAAGAGCAGGATACTGATGGCTGCTGTGCAGCAGGCTTCTAGATCCTGTCCAGCAGAGCTACTGCATAAACTACTGCTTCCATGTTGGTTATTTTATTGTTGATATATCAATGTATTATTGTAGCCTGTTGGTTATTTCTGCTGGTGTGCTTCCTAGGACTTGGGCCTTGTTGGATTGATCTCCTGACTTTTTCAGGACATCTCTCCAAGCTGTCAAGATAATTTTGAGTCCTGCAAAACCAAGCCTTTCCTGACTTTGTGCTCTCTGGGGTTTTGGAAAGCAGTTGTAGTCTCCAGTTCATTATTATTCATCATCCCAGTCCCTAGTGAAAATGCAGCTCCAGGACAGATACCAGCAAAATCCTACTTGATGTATTCCTCCATTTAAACAATGTTCCATTGTAAAGTACCTTCTTCTCAGCCAGCTTTGCACTTAGGTATTAGTCAAAGCTTAGATTCAGCCACTCTGATCAATTAGCACAGACATGTAAGTAGTGAACTTTTGACATCATTATATTATGTCAAAACGAGCTTGGAGAAGAGTTTTCTCATCCTCTTTAAAATAGTACACAAATCCTTTACAGTTTCTTCTAGAGTCAGTACCTTCAATATACTTACACATGAACTCATCTGAAGAACTTTCCTGATTCCAGTCATTGATAATTTTCAGGGCATTTTTTCACTGTAAGTAGGTAAATATTCTAGTTGGACAGCTGAGCATTGCTGGTGCTTTACAGTAGGGTGGGTGAAAACAGGATCTTAGAGCAGCTATCCTGGCTTGGAGGCTGGGCATCTGCACACCTGTGACTAAGCCAAGATGCAGAATTTGGATTTGCTCCTAATTTTTTCCTGATCCAAGATGAAGAAATAGGGTTCCTAATGTTTTCCTAATTTGTTAGGTTTGTACATGGGATTTACCTTGACTAGTGTTACTGAATGTCTGGGTTCTGAATTACACAGCAAAGAGGTTTCCCTGGGAGATACTCTTTGCTGCTGGTGTCTTTCTCCTGGGAGAAGGGCTCACTGCAGCAGGTGGGCTGGCTGAAATGAATAGCACTGCCTGTGGCTGAAGATATTGTACCCGACAGTAAGGAAATATAAAGCCCAAACTTCTTAAGGGCATGTCTGTGTCAACACATTCTCCTTGGAGATAACACGTGTTGCGGAAGCTGCTGCTGCAATTACACCTCATTATAAGGCACCATGTTTTTGTATTTTATGAGTGCTTTGAAAAAATAAGCAAAGTCCATTAATAATGTGGCCAGTGAACTCAAATTGCCTGACGATGCTGTTCTGTGCACACAGTGGGAAAATCGATCAGTTTAATCCAAGGTAAAGCTGTCTGGCTCTCCAGAGGTGGAGGCTGCCTCGGTTGCTGAGGGCTGGAAATCATTGCTTCACGCTAATTGAGTAACATCCAGCAATTGTGAGGCTGAATCTTCCAGACTGGTTTGACTCACGGGGGCTGAGTATCTAAATGAAGTGTGTTTGTCATGCTGCAGTCCTACAGGATTAAGAGTACTTGGATTCGTTTGATCTGATGCATTCCAACAATATTAAGTAAGTTCATTTTTTATTGTCCTTTGCACCTTTTTCTGGCTGTAAAAGTCCAGCATCTTACTTTTTGGAAACTGAGCTGTGATACGACAAATATTTCTGGCCAGTATTTGTAGCTCCAGCAGGGCTTGAAGAATTCTTGGCTGGCTTTTACACTAGGCTGATAGCTGAGACCAAATATAACAAGAAGCAGAGTACTGCATGTAGAATTAAATCATATTACTAGTTATTTTATTAGTTTTCTTGTCTTGGAATTATTCACTGTACTCTGTTTTTTGTGATAAATAGTAACTCTACAGTGTTTAAATCAATACTTCAATGTTAAAGAATTTTAAACAACGTTTTGAGAGATCCTTTTGTCCTTCAGCAAGATAATTATGCTGCGAAATTTGCTTTCCTAATTCATTTGGGAAGTCCAGCTTATTGAATGTTTGGAATGAAGGACTTAGTCCTGACACATCTGTGGTTTCTCCTCTGCAGTCTTCTTTGTTTAGTGTCAGACCTCAGTCAAATGGCCATGAATTGTGGCTGCTCCACCCCTGGAAGTGTCCAAGGTCACGTTGGACCTGGAGCAGTCTGGGACAGTGGAAGGTGTCCCTGCCCATGGCAGGGGTTGGAACAGAATGAGCTTTAAGGTCCCTTCCAACCCAAACCCCTCCATGATTCCAAACTGACTGTGAAGTTGCACTCTTAATGAGAGAGGGACCAGCTGAGAGGAAAATAAATACCTTTAGATATTGAAAAGTATTCTCAGAACACATTTGTGTTATTAATGCTAGCCAGAGTTTCTGGTCAGTTCAGGAGAGCCTGTGCTGAGTGTCCATGGTGGTGGCTGTGCAGTTCCCCCAGGGCCCATCGTGCCTAGTGTTAAAATTAATTGAAAGCAATTTTAAGCCCCAGGAATTTGGGGCTTAAACTAAACTCTGAATTTGAGGATTATGAACAGACTAGCTAATCATCTGAGCATTTGTCTTCCCAGATAAGCCTTGACAACATCCTGAGCATTCCCTGCACCCCAGCTGCTGAGTGAGCTGTGTGATGTGGCCTTTCAGAAGTGAGGGGATGGGGAGGAGAGCTGAGAACCATCCCAGTCGGGGGCTGCATGGCCACAGATTGCTCACTTGGTGCTGCCAAGCAGCAGGAAAGTCCATGGGAGGGCTGGAGAACAGAGTCCATGGGCGCAGGAGCTCAGGTTTGAGGCAGGAACTCGAGTGAGCAGCGCATGGCAAGGCCTTGCAATGGCTGAGGCAAAGCAGCAAGCCCTGTGCCTAGTAACAGAAAGGATTTCATGACCCTAGAACTTAATTAGGACAGTGCAATGTTACTACTTGCTTATTTATAGCTGTAAGTTTAGGCCATGTGTGACTCTTCATTTAGAAGAAAGGAGTACAGGAGCCTTGGCTGAAAGGAATGTATTTCCTTCTGCTCATTACACTCAGATGATCACTGTTGTTTAAGTGAAGTTTAAACATCATAAAATGTGCCCTCATCTTGTGATCCCCATCTGCTGCTCGCCGTTCCTTTCTCTGCTGAAGGTTATTTCAGCAATTTTGCCAACAGCACAGGATGCTGTCCTGGGGCGGGTTGTTTGCCCATCTTCCCCATCAGCTTTCCCTCCCTGCAGGCCTTACCCAGCTGTTCTAAACAGAGTCCTTCCAGCATGGAGTCATTCCTGTTATCATCATGTCTAATAACTGCAAGATAAGTCTTCAGCACATGCTGGAAGAGTTGTGCAGGCCGCAATTCAGGAGAGCAGAGAGTGGGCCTGTGCACCACTGACCTACAGGGGATTTAGGCACCTCCATGTTTAGGGACCTCTGGTCCTTCGAGTGCTTTGCAGATCCAGGAGCAAAGTGTTGAAGTTTACATCAGGAAAACTGTTAGCAGTGAATTTAGGCATGTTTTGTTAAGGACATGCTCCACTGCATCCCAAAGCCTCGGTGATGTGGAAGGCTGTGCTCTTTGTGAGGAGTCAGGGAATTAGAGCAGTTCTGCATTTCACTGGTGGGGCAAACACATGATCCTCACACACATTTCGTGCCTCCGTTTGTTTCAAAACTGCTTTTGCAATCCTTCAGGTTGGGAAGTTTAGGGTTTGTCAGATTGTTAGATTTGGCTGCTAAGTGCCAGGTGTGATGTTTCCAGTTTTCTTTGCAAAGTTACATGATTTGTTTGTTGTTGGTGTTTCATATAGAGTTGAAGAGCCTGCTAGAAGGTCAAGTGTGCTCCTTGCTGGGTCTTGATGTTCTGGGTTTGGTAGGTCTGTAGTCTGGTTTTGAGTGCTTATAAAGTGTGAGGCATAGAAGGGCCAAGAGATGGATTCATATCATGGGGTCTCTGCTGTGGGTTGTTAAAAAGGTGAGAGTTTTGTTAGAATGAATGATCTAACCAGGTGCTTGAACATAGGTACAGGATGTCCAGAGAGTCTCGATCACCATCTCTGCTGCTCTTCAGTTTGTAGAGAGATGAACAAGTGAGAACTATTAATCACAGCCAACTGATTTTGATTTCAAAATAGATTTTGTTAATCTTCTTAGTGGCAATCAGGGAAGATTCTTGTCCTGATGCATCTGCTGTGCTTTTATATGAATCACAGTGTTATAAAAAGGAAGAGGAATTATGGGGCTTGGGTGACTTAAATAAAATCTATTTTTGCTGTTAGGATCATAGCATTGACATGGTATATGGTTTGAATTAAAGTTCTCATTATCACATTAAGATTCAAGAAGGAGTTAATTAAGTGTAGGGAAGTAATTGAATGCTAATAGTACAACACTGCAGTGAAAAATGATGCCACATCTCCATACTAAACTCTAGTTTTCTCCTCATTGTGAGTACTATGCCTATGACCATGCACTGAAGTGCACTTCTGACTCAGGCAGGGAGCTTTCTTGTTTGGGACATGCTGGTCCATCATTTTTCAACATTCCTGTGCTGGGACAACCCTGTTAAATTTTAGAGGTGCTTATCTTTTCACTCACTTCACTTGAAAAGAAAACAGAGCTTGTATTAAAACTTGGTGTCTGCAAATGGCTGGAAATCAACGATAAACTTGGAAGCCAGTTTTGCTGAGATAGCAAAATTGAAATGATTTAAGAACACCTGTTTTGCATGTTGCATGTGATTTTGGTTGATTTTAAGGAGACCTGATGGACTGTGAGTCGTAGAACATGTGGATTTTTTACTTCTGATATTTCTGTTAGCACCAAAGAGTTTTGTTTAATATTTCAAGCATTGAGGCAGGAAGACAGATCATCCCCACCAACTTTTTGGTGTGAGAGACATCTTGAGCACTGTACCACAAATGTTTTGTAGCCATTAGAGAAGGTGAGTTTAGCTAATTTCTCCTTCAACATTCTTTTACTTTAGGTTTTTTTGAGTATGAATGCATAGTTTACAGGTGCACCCTGTATCTGTTGTTGGTCAACCTCGCTTGTTTGAGGTAATGAATTAAAAACAGGAATAAAAAAAAATATATATGGCAATGCACGTGATCCATCCTGACTTCAGAGGGGCTTTAAATACTGTGGCTGAAATTGGAAATGTGCTCGGTAGGAAAGATGTGGGCAGAGGGGGAAGAGCCAGAGGGGAGTGACAAGAATAGGACACTTAGCAAACGTAAGCTGCAATGGAAGATGGAAGGAATTGATTTGTTTAGCCTAAAAATACAGAAGGAGACGAGTCATCCAATATAGGAAAGGTTGCTTTAAAAGGCATGACAATCGTTTTTTCTCCAGGACTCCTGAGAGAGGCAGGAAGGCATCAGGCAAGGATTAAAGCTTGGGTAGTAGGTTAAACGTTTGAACTTTCAGGGAAGTGGTAAAATGAAAGACAGACTGTTGGGAAAACCTGTGGGATGGGAGTTTGGAGAACAGGTTAGACAGAAATCTGTTGAAGTGGTTTGGGTATGTGCCCTGGGGTGGTGCAATTGGGTGGTATTTTGAAATATCTTACTTTTGTGATGGTTGATACCAGGTGAAGATCTGAGGAGACTGATCTTGTAGGGTTTCACTACCCTATTTCATGTTCTGATCGAGAGAGACATTGAAATTTTGTGGGTGAACGATGGACCCATCCCTGCTTGCCTGATCTTGCACAGCATGGTGTCTCCTTTTCCATGGCCGGTCGCTCCCAAGGGAGCTGACACCAAATCCCAGCCCTGGCTGGGCTCACGCACTGCTGGGACTGATGCACACAGCCACCCCGGGCTGCCTCTGAGCCTTTCCTGGAGGAAAGATTTCCTGCCTTCTGGAAGAGGAGGGCAGAGCTCATTTTGAGTCTCTTCCACGTCCTCTCCCACCTATGAGGAGTGGTTTTGGGAAGAGGGGATGCAGAAGATGAGAGGATGGAAAAGCAGAGTGGATATTAAAGGCTATAACAGGCATACAGTCATTTTGGGACTCTGAAATACTGGTCATCTTAGGTTGATAGAATTGCTAAGGCTGAAAAAGACCTCTGAGATCATTGAATCTGACTGTTAATGTCCTAAATGTTGGACTTGAGTATTTCCAGGTCTGTAATTGAATTTTAGGCTAGTTCTTCTCCCAGTATTGGTTTGGATATCTTCTAATCTGCACCACCCTGAGCATCAGAGCTATATTTCTGCATCCTCATTGGAATATAGTGGTGCCTCATTTTGCCAGCACTTAAGAGTTACGTTTATTTATCTGTGCTTCTTCCAAGGAAACTTAGAGGAGATAAACACTTAAAACCCAGCCTCCATTACAGATTTAAATGGCTTATAAAATTTTTAAGCTGTTTATGATCGTCCTCCATTCTGATATATAGTTTCTCTTCTCAGTATTACTCTCAGATAAATGTGTTGGGAGAATCCAAGCAAAATCCATGTTTATACAGCTGAGGATTGGAAACACAGTAAGTGAGCAGGCCACTGTAGTCTGTAAAACAATAATGATTCTCTCTGCTGGTCAAAAGTAACTGCTAACTAAAACAAGGAGAAGGTGGTACAAAATACACAGATCAGATGTAAGGCTTCTCCTGCAGTCCTAATGTTTCTCGTGTGTGTCATAGTACATATGTGATAGTTAATAATATTCCAACTATTATGTCATTTAAAATGCACATTTTACCCAGGCATGCTGGAATTTGCCATGTAGCAAGAGCTGTTATTCATTCTCTTGGGTCTTAAATCTTATGCCTGGTGTAAATTTGAGAATTAATGCAAATAAAGCAGACGTTGAGAGGAGCAAAATAGAGACATTGAAAATATGTTCCAGCAATGGCATTTACATAATTGCAATTACTGAAAATCTCAAAATTAGAGCCTTGGACAGTGCTGGGAGAATGAGAGCTTATTGTAGGGAATTCTTGCTGGTTTGGAACACACAAACCCTTCCTGAAGTGAATGTATGTGTATTGCTGAGTAGCACCACTCTTGGTTTTCTGTTATCTCACTTCTCAGGGTTACATCATTCATCATTTCTTGCTACCATTTCACTCTGCTGACCTATGGCATGACAGTATCTTTTCATTTGCACCACAGCTTTAATTAGTTCAGGTTTTCCTCTTAATTGTAAGTAACAAACCCAGAATGACTTTGTCTTTGTTTCCCTTGTTCCATCCTTTGTAAATCCCAGGTTAGAACAAGAGGGGAAAAGTATCTTCATAGGATCATAGACTGGTTTGGGTTGAAGGGACCTTACAGCCCATCTAGTGCCACCCTCTGCCATGGGCAGGGACACCTTCCACTAGTCCAGGTTGCTCCAAGTCCTGTCCAGCCTGGCCTTGGACCCTTCGAGGGATCCAGGGGCAGCCACAGCTGCTCTGGGCACCCTGTGCCAGGGCCTGCCCACCCTCACAGGGAACAATTCCTTCCCAATATCCCATCTATCCCTGCCCTCTGGCAGTGGGAAGCATTTTCCCTTGTCCTGGTGCTCCATTTCTTGTAGACAGTCTCTCTCCATATTTCCTATTGGCTCCTTCAGGCACTAGAAGGCCACAATTAAGTCACCCTGGAGCTTCTTTTCTCCAGGCTGACCAATCCCAATTCTCTCAGCCTTTCCTCACGGCCGAGCTCCTCCATCTTGTGTGTATCCTGCTAAATTCCCTGTTAAGACTTGGTTAATGGGACACTGTCATTATCCTGACATCTAGGGGGATTCCAGTGCACTTTATGGAGCTACTTGGATGTAATAAGAAAAATGTAATAAGCACAGTCTGCCCAAACCTGCAGTTGGACAGATCAAAGCCAGTGACCACCATAACTCCACAGGAAGCACCATCCATCACCATGCTGTTGTTTGCAGGTGGGGGGAACCAACTGCTATTTGTAACACCTCCTCAATGTGGATCTTTGGTGGTCACCATCATTTCCATGAGCCCATCCTACAATGTAACCCCAAACATGGTATTAAGGCAGTGAGGGAGGATCTGTGTGCATCTGCATCAGTCTTGCTTGGTTTTGGCAGCACAGAGAGATCTCAGGAGGCTTTGCTTGCATGAGAAAGCATCTCTCAGGAAACTGATTTTACAAAGGGTTAAAGTAGAGCATGTTCCAAAAACAGGCTGAAAAAGACCAGTTTTGGCTCTAGAAAAAGCGGCTTAAGAATTTGCTACAGCTGCTGAAAATATAGACCCAGCTATTTAACCAGGGCACACCTCTTTCTCTAGCTGTGTTCTCTCGTATATGTTTGAAGGGCATAAAACTCTTCAAAACAATCCCAGTAAAAAGTTCTGTAAAATTGTGGTGCTATAACCCCCCTGCCATTCCAGCAAGGTGCCTTCATGGAGCAGGAATACCCTGACTCCCTCTCCCAGCATTTGTCCCTGGCTGGAAATGTTTCACAGACTTTCCTGTTGTTTCATGCTCATTGCCAGCTCTTTCTGTGTTACTGCACTTGGTGGAAAACTGCCTTCAGGAGACACATGAAGAACTGGGAGCATGAGTAATATCTACATTTACTGTAAATAAGTGTATTTTTGTAAAAGCTGGTTGAGCCAGAGAGACAGAATAGTTGATGACACAGGCTTATTAAGCAGAAAATTAATTTTTGAGCCGGGTTTTGTTATCTAGGGTGGCTCTACAATCCAGAAGAGCAACATACCTGCAGAAGTGCAAGGTTGCCAAGTGCTTTTTGTTGCCAAATGTTCTCTGAGGTTTCCTCAAGAGTCAGCCTAGTCTTCCAAGTCATCAGTAATGGAGTTTTAAACTTTTTTCTATCTGATTTTTATTTGCTAGGTAGAAGTTTCAACCAGTCTGATGTACCAAAGCCACTGAAGATCGCGTGTATTGATGGGAGCTGGAGCAGGTCACCTTCCTGCCTGTAGCATTTTGTTTGCAGTATTTTGGGTATCTTCTGATGCCACTGTTCTTCATGCTCTAATACACCTTGCCACCTGCATTTCTGGGGCATACAGCTGTGAGGGACAGTTTTCAGCCTCCTGCCAAGTTGTTGGTAGAGGGGATGTTCCCCATCTTCACTGTGCAAACCCCCTCCTGCTGGCAGCCCTGCAGACGTGTCCCTTCTCTGCTTCCTGCCTGTGGGATTATTACACGGATGGGCAGGGCTCCTGCTGCAGGAGCAAGGCAATTCCCCGTGACCTGAAACTTCATGCACCTTTGGAGACAAGTGTTCTGGCTTTATTTATTTCTGCTATGCTCATTTTCTTACTCTGGCTGACCTTTCGGAGTGCTGTGGAGGAGCACTGAGGGAACCAGAAAACCCTGATTGTCAAGGCAGCATAATCCTCATATTTCACAACAGAGGCATTTCACCAGTGATTACTCCTCTTCTTTTCTGTAGAGGACACCTTGAGGTTTATCAGTCTGTCTGCAGAAAGGAACTTTGAGGTAGAAATCCAGATTTTATTTTTCTGGACCTTAGTGTCCCAAGCTATAAAGAACCCTAAGGATTCACCCATGTGGGTTGATAAAAGCTAGAGCTCTGAAAGGGAACAGGATGGGAATGGGCAGGGAAGAGTTTCCCTGCAGGATTTATTGGTAGTACTTATTTATCATTTATGTGCCTTATTTGTAATTTCATCTGTTTACCTGCCCTAATTTCCTGTCCTCAGGCCAGCTGCTGCTCCCGTGTCTGCTTTTCACACAAAACCCTGGTGTTTGGCTACTTGACAGAATTAACTGGAATTACTGTAACTAATTAACCCAGACTTTTCTAATATTGACTGGGAGAAAAGATGATGAGGATGTTTAGAAACTTGTAGCCATTAGACTTAGTAAATACATGCTCTGTGAAAACCCTTCAGTGGTGGGAATTGTCCTCCTTTTTTTATCCCCTGCTCTTCAATGATGTCCTCCATCAAAGCTCAAAGGCCACTGACTTGGGCTGAGGGTGAACTATATTTAGGTACTGCAGGAGAAGTCCTGCAACTCACTCCAGAGGGAGCTTTTTCCTTCCTATTCCTTTATGTTTTCTTCTTTATTTTTCCCCTGACTTTATACTTTCAGCTGGATTTTTCTGATTTTTGAGCTCTTGCAGCTTCAGTTGAGTGTAAAGGGCATGTTAGATGTTCTTCTGAAAATAATCCCTTCATAGTTTTTAACATCTCAAAAGCATTTAAAAAGAGTTATCAATGTGTTACTGCACCACTGTGTGTGCCCCTCTGCATGACTGGTAAATAAACACTGAAAGCAGCATTCCCTATCTTGTCAGCAATGGAGGCCTTTTGGTGGGCTGCAGGAAGCTGCTTAAGGTTTACACATTTCTCTTTTTTTACCTGTTTTTATCCCATTTTGAGATTTTTTTTGGGTTTTACGAATCCTGCTCTTCCATATTGCATTCCAGTAGCTGGAGTTCCTACAGCAGAATTTCCCAGTAGTTTCCCTGGGAAGGAGGAGCTCCATTAAGTGGCTGGTTTCAGGATGAGGTCTGCCCTCTGGAACACGTTTTGGATCCCTGATGAAAGCACAGGATTTCTCCCTGCCAAGCCTGGGTTACACTCCCTGTGCCAGTGCAGGCGCACTGCGTGATGCTGGCTGGGTTTGCAGAATCAGGTTTTTTTCTAAAATGAATGCCAGGCACTGTGTCTGCTGCTGCCTCCCCTTTGCATGCCTGAATGGCCTCAGTCTCTCCCACTGCTGCTTGGAGATAAAACTCAACAAACCTACTCAAAAGTGGGTTTTTTCCAGGCTCTGTAGTTTATCATGGAACTAAAGGCTGGATGAGGTTGGAAGAGACCTCTGGATGTCATCTGGTCCAGCCCCATGACTCAGGCAGGGCTATCTAGGACCTCCTGTCCAGAGTCAAGTCCAGACAGCTTTTAGACATCTCCAAGGATGGAGATACTGACAGGAGTGGGGCCTCATGGGCAGCTCCTTCATGCTGGGCTGAGGAGATACTGACCTGACACAGCAAGAGTATTTATTAAAGCATTCCATTTAAGGTTTTTATTATGAAATGTGACCTCAAGCTTCGCCCAGATGCACAAGTAACAGCCATGTTTTCAAGTCCTCAAGGTGCTCCAGGCAGCAGGAAGCCAAGGGGCTGTGGTGACAGTGTCTTTGTTGGGTGTCTTCTGACCCCAGGAATCTGTTCCTGCCCGTGTGCCCTGATGGTTCAGTTCACTGCTAAGCCCTGGCTCTGGTGCCTGGTGTACATTGAGGGGTGATGTGCATCTGGAGCACTCAGGCTCGTGGTGTGGCTCTGGGGTGTCCTGTGCAGGAGCAGGATCACTCTGGGTTCATTCCAAGTCAGGATGTTTTGTGATCTGTGAGGCACTGCTTGGTGTGTGCACACCAAGCTCCTTCCCAGCCTGGCTTCCAAAGCCCATGGTCAGATGGGTCCATGGTTTTCATCATCCCTCATTCCCTGTGTGGATCTGAGAGGAGGAGAGCAGACTCCTGTGTCAGCACCATCCCATGGACGTGATCCATGCCATGCCCAGGACACCCTTCTGGACTGGGTGCCCGTACACATTCTGGCAGGGCTGATGTGATTCCTCTGATGAAATTGCATCCAAGAATAATCTCCTTTGACTAGTATCTGAGATTTTTCCATATTTGATTTGCCCCTTATAAATTATAACTTATAAAGTTACCCTAAATAACGTTTTCAGGGGGTTTTGCTTCCAGGTAGGTAGAGAAAAAAAGAGAGGCTCTCTTCCTGCCAAAGGATAGCACAAAAAATGAGCCCTTATGTACATATAAAGCAAAGAAACTTGAGTAAATCTCATGGGTCAGTGCTTCTCCCTTGTTCATCCTGATGGATCCAGACAGCCCATGTGAGATATTACTACCAGAGGCTGGTGCTCATGACTGAGTGAGGTCAAAAAGTGCTGGGCTGGCATATTGAAATTTTACATCTCATCGTTCAGTCCATTTCTAACTGATGCATTTGGTTCCTCCTTTTCAAATACAATTATTTTTTAAGAATATTTTATGGTATAAAAAGAAAACAAATACTTCATTTTTCCTCTAACTGACTTTAATGATGATTTGCTTGGGTCTAAAAAGCAGCTAAAGGTGCCGTTGGCTCCTTTGAAGAAAAGTGTCATCTTGATATAAATCAGGAACATTATTTTATAAGGACTGTTAGCAGCTTACCTGAGTCAATCTGTGGCAGCCTTATGAAGAAAAGCAAAACACTTCAAATGAAGTTCACATGTCTCTGGAAATGGGCTCATCAGAGGGGAGGCATCAGGGGAAATGTTGACAGATATTTAATTATAATGGCAGTAGTGGCTGTTGCTGTGTTAATAGCATCTGGCAGCAGAGTCACTGCCATCTGTTAGTGCCCTGAAATCCTGGAGATGGTGCATCCTTTATGGAGGAATTAACAATAATTAACAAATCTATCACATGGAATCACCTTGATTGGATGACAGCCTTACCTTGATAATGATTAATTGCAAAATAATGTGGAATAAAATGTCCACTGTTCTCCTTTTTTGCTGCTGCTGCTCTGCAAGTGCAGCATGCTGGGGGATTTCCTTTCAAGCCTGTGGTGTGAGGCAGCATTTACTGCATTTATTGTAAATAATCCTTAAAAGCAGAGCTAGATTAAAACCAAACTTCTGCATATTCATTTCAATTTACAACAGATTCGGTCTCTAAAACCAATTGTGGTTCTTTTGATGCATGGTAACTTAATGTTAAATAAGGGAGAAAATTAGGTTGGACTGCCAGAAGTGACCCTTCAGCCAAAGTCAAGTCAGTCTGGAAGAGCAATCTGACTGCATTAAAGCATTTCAAGGTGTTTTTGTTAGCTTGGTATTAGAAGCCAAGCCATTAATTTCTGATGAGTCAGTTTGTCTTCAAAGCTATGAGGAAAAAAATATTCTATTTGTTTGCATTTGGAAGAATTACTTTTGAATATCTATTTTTATCCAAGCCAATATTTCGATCAGTGCAATGCAATATCACTGCTGTAAATAAGAGTTATAAACAAAGCAATGAGCCAATTTGAGACCTGCTTGGGTTTTATTTTTCTCTTAACTCTCCCTTTTCTGTCTGTTCCTGCTGAGCAGCAGATGGAGAAGGTAACATACTCTTTGCTTAAATAGGAGAATTGTAATAGATAATTGAGGTGTGGTAATTATCAGGAGCAATAGGAGGGAAAGAGTAAACTCTGGAATCTTGAAGTCAACTAAACAGGAGTTTTATTTCTCTTTTCCCGTGTGTGTCAGTTAATATTCTGAATATTGCTCTGGGACCCACAGTGAGAAGGCAACATACACTTCTCTTGTGTCTTTTTATTTGTTCCTAAGTGCCAGAAGTTCCTTTAGGCTGGGATTTGGACTGACTCCAGCTCCTGATAGAGCTGCACTGACACCAAACCACGAGCAGAGATGTGGAAAGCTGAGTTTGTGCTGCCTTGATTTATCACAGCTTCCAGCACAGGAGCTGTAGATCAGAGTGTTCCCTTCCCATCCCATGGAGTAGATCTGAGGATAAAGGCTCAGGAGGCTGGGGTTCAGCTGATTTATGGCTTTGTTGTCTTCTCCATGAGACCCATCCCTCTCTTTTTGTTTTGCTTTGACAGCCATGCGAGTCAGACATGAGCTCATGGGTTGTGTGTCTGTGTGCACATGTGTTCATCACACACAACATGTACATGTCACACCCTCCTAGCACTGTTAAGGTTGGAAGATGCTTTGAAAAAAATGATTTTGGTTTTTGTTCTGCTGCTCTGGCATGATATCACAGGATCCTGAGCAGGCAGTGGCTGGTGGGGCGTAGCAAACACAGACACCCTTGTTAAGGCTGGAAGAAGGGCTTGTTTCTCTCTCACTGCTGTTTTCATGCAAGGCACTGTTCCCTGGTTAGGAGGATTAGAAGATATGCATTAAACAGTGTTAAATATGCTGAGGCAGTTGATGTTTACAGCCCCTGTAGAATTATTCATTAAAATATTAACTGCTAGACAGCCTCCTTTTTTTTTTTTTTTAATTCAGTGATTTAGTAGCCCTTTCCAAAATCTTGTGTGATTCAGACATTTAAAGACTAAATAAGGCTAAATAAAACCACCAAAATTACCCACAAAAACATTGATTCTTGGGTTTATGTTTCTTAAATTGCCATGGCTGTGACATGCCCAAGAAACACAGAGGGATTTGTGGAGTGGGTGAGCTCTGAGATTTGACTCAGACCTCTCCCATCTGCACCAGCAGCTTTCCCTAACACATGGCACTGGGAAGATCTGGAAGGGGCTGTATCCCTCTGAAAGATTTTGGAGATAATAGATGTGTGTTTGCACTAAGTTTTGGGTTACAGAAGCTCATGACATGATGAGGAGGTCTTACCAAGCAGTGCCAGGGCCTCCCCACCCTCACAGGGAACAATTCCTTCCAGTATCCCATCTAACCCTGCCCTCTGGCAGTGGGAAACCATTCCCTGTGTCCTGTCCCTCCATCCCTTGTCCCAAGTCCCTCTCCAGCTCTCCTGGAACCCCTTCAGGCACTGGAAGGGGCTCTGAGGTGTCCCCAGAGCCTTCTCCTCTCTAGGTGAACCCCCCCAGCTCTCCCAGCCTGGCTCCAGAACAGAGGGGCTCCAACCCTTGGCACATCTCTATGGCCTTCTCTGGACTCTCTCCAGCAGCCCCACATCCTTATTTTTGGGATCTTCAGAGCTGATTTGCTTCCTTGGGCCCCTTGTGCCCAGTTTTGTGGCTGAGCAGTTGCTGCTCTTCACTGGCACATCTCACACGTGCTTCCTCCTGCAGAAGTTCCTTGGTGCTGATGTTTCCCCAGTCTGTTCTGAGCCAGCCTGGGGGTGCTGGCTGACTCTGGGACT
Source organism: Ploceus nigricollis (assembly GCA_013399945.1). Classification (NCBI taxonomy): domain Eukaryota; kingdom Metazoa; phylum Chordata; class Aves; order Passeriformes; family Ploceidae; genus Ploceus; species Ploceus nigricollis. The sequence continues at coordinate 113,212 of VXBC01000601.1, read as the reverse complement.
GCCTTCCCAGTGCTTTGCCTTGCTCTGGTGGAGGTGGAGGCTGGTGTTGTTATTGATTTATATGAGCACCCCCCATTTTCCATGGACCGCTGGAGAGTTACCAGCCAGCATGGAGTTTGATCCCTGGATTTCATCCAGTGACCCAGAGGCAATTCCACATGCCACCGAGCCCAGGGTGTTTCAAAATTGCCCACCTGGGGTCATTTCATCTCTTGTGTTACCTTTAATTTCATTTTTGCTGAGCTTTTCCCATTCGGTTGTGCAGGCAGAAGAGCCTGGACCCAGCCAAGTGTGACACCCTGATGACAAATGCCTGTCACCTTTGTGTGCTTAATAAATACTGATGCTGTTGTGTGCTTTTTGTGTGTTTCAGGAAAAAAGTGCCAGTTCAAACACAAGACTTAAATCTAATAAAGAGATCCCAGGATTAGTACATCAACCCAGAGCAAAGTAAGTTCCATTTTTGTTGTTTAAATCATAATACAAATAAACACAAGCAGTGTCTGTGAGGTTCACAGTTACTGCCTAGGCAAGGACCAAATGACCCAGCAGCCCTAAAGTCATGCTGAGTTAAGTACTAGAGATAAGATCACCTGTGTCCCAAGACTGGGAAGCATCCTCTCCTTTGCACAGCAAAGATGCAGGACTTGAAAAAAGGTGAGATGCATCCTGTTGTGCCCAGCAGAAGACCCTGTGCTATTTCTCAGCTTTCTATACAACTTACACAGAACAAACTTCTCTGTATCCACTAGTGTTCCTAAATACAAGTGGGTCAGTCCCAGGGAGGTTTTTGCTAGCTCCTGGTTTAGATTAGCAGCTGTTCTGCCTGGGACTGGGAATGGTCAGGTTGTTAAAATGAAGGTTGTTCTTCCCTGCTTGGTTGGCAGTTCTATGCCCATGCTCTGCCTGGGGTCAGTCAGTGTTATTACATGAAATATTTGCCTCTTGTGGCAGAGCTGGTTATTGATAGTAGTAACTCGTTTCTTTTCTAACTCAGTGTTACATTTTAATCATTAATTGGCTGAGAAATAACTAATTACACAGAGCCACATATTGGGTTCATGAAGAGCAAGTGATAAAGTTTTGTGATTTGGATTTTGAGCACCACCACTGTTCCTTGTGCCCTGCCCTCAGGGCACTAACTAACTAAAACTTGCTGCCTATCAAGTGCCTTGAGCACTATTTCAAGTCTGGAAACTTTAGTTATTTCCTAACCAGCTGACAGTGTAATTCAGCCTCTTTTCAAAGGGAAACGCCAAGTGCTTTGGATGTAATTGCAAAGAAATTCATGGTAGGGAGGTGGAGGTAGAAGCACTCTTCAGCAAAGCTGTGCTTCATTATTGTGGCTCAGTCCTTCCCAGCAGGGTCAGAGATGTATTTAACATGCTCTAACATGAGGCTAATTACTTTGGGATAAAAAAGGGCTGTTCTTTTGGTGGGTCATCTTTTGGTACATCCACAGCAGAGGAATTGCATGGTGCCAGGGCTCCCATTCCTTCATAAAACTCTAATTTGAAAAGTCCCTGCAGAAATCAGAGCTGACCAAAAAGCCTGTTTTTTACATTGCATTGACAGAGATAAATATTTCTGTCACAGACCTGCAGAAATAAGGAAACTTCCCAGAGAGGTGCAGAATGTAACATAAGGTTGTTGGGTAGATCCTCCAGTGTTTGCCCAAGGGCCTTCTGTTTGCCCAACCTACCACTGCCTTTCTGTTTATAAAGTGGCTACATGTGTTTGAGTTGCTAATTGCCAAGTCAGCAAACAGCTGTTATAATGTACCATTTTTCTTTTAAGGTTTATTGTCTAAAACCCATGCCAGTTCTGACTGCAGGGTGGGGTGGCATTGGGTGGAAAAGGTCCACTCAGCTGGAAGAGCAGAAATTAATAGATAGATCATTAGATTCATCTTACAGTACTGTTCTGGTACAGTGGATGTTACTTCTAAACAAAACATGGACTAAGTACCAAATTATAAATTCTTTTACAATATTTTGATGTCAGCTGAAAAGTAAGATTGTGAGGGCTCTTCCCCCTGTAGCAGGATTTAGATTTTTCCATCCAGAGCCCTGGACTTTAAAACCAGGGGATGCAGGGAGCCAGCAGTAGCTTTATGGGGGTCTTTGGCAGAGGGAGAAGGGTTGGTCCTTCCTCTTTACACCCAGTCTGGTACCTGCCACACCTTCAGGGCTTCCCCCTGCACCCTGCCCCGACCTCACAGGCACTTGCTCTGTCTGTTCATCACCAAACTCCCCCCCCTGACACCTTGAATGATCAAACACACCCACCAAGTACCCTGGGACAAGTTCATAGCTCAGGGAGTGACAGCAGCCTGAAGCATCAAATCAAAGTGGTTATTTCAGACCAGTTTTACCCTGCCAAATCACAAACTCTCAGAATGGTTGGGGTTGGCACATGAAAAATCAGCTAACCCAACCTCCCTGCCATGGGCAGGGACACCTTCCACTAGACCAGATCTGTAGGATTATCCTGTGGGAATTTTCAGGGATATGACTACACAATACTCCTTTTTTTTTCCCTGCCTTCTTTTAGTTTTCTTATGAATTATGGTTGGGGTGAGTCACTACAGTATTATCTCATTTTATTAGAAACTGGATTTATGATGTTGTAAAGGCAAGACTATTTTTCAAGCCCTTGCCTACTCAAAAAGGGCTGCACTGCCCTAAAATCCCTCTCCAAGGCACCTGAATATGCAGGTGATGGGGTCAGCTGTCCCAAAAAAAGCATCTCTTCCCCATCTGAGGTGGAGGTGGGAACCTGAGGAACAGGCAGACAGCTGGGGACAGGAACTCCCTCAACCACTGAAAGGTGAATTGTTCCTGCTCCTGAATCACCAGCTTTAGGTTTTAATGCCATTTCTGAGCCCTCCTGGTGTGAACTGAGCTTCATTTATGTCCCACATAAGCAGATCTTTGTATACGTTCAGCCGATGGCAGGGAGGGCTCAATGCTGAGCTTTGTGGGGAAGTGCAGCCCGTTGTTGGGCACTTAGGGAGAGCATTAACTCATTGCAGCTGAAAGGATCACTCTGAGGAAGAGGGGATGGGTGGGAATTCAGCAAGCCGAGCCAGCTTTCTGTGCTGGGGAAAATCTCCAAGAGCTGGGTGTCCTTCTGACCGTTTGGCATCACTGTGGCTGCTGGCTCCGGGCCCCATCCTCCCCTTTTTGCATCTCTTTGTGTTGCACATGGAGTCCCTGGCACATTTCCCCAGCTGCCTGTGAGCCCAGTGCTCCTCCCTGCTGCGGCTCCAGAGGATGCTCCAGCCTCACCTTCCTGGAGGGGTGTTACTCCTGCAGGAGGGAGGCTCTCACCATCCCCTAACATAAACGAACACCCCAAATACCACCTGCCATCCATCCTCACCCTTGTCTCCCCATCCTTTCTGTGTTTTTAGCTTGCAAGTTCCCCATGGGGAAGGACCTGTGGTCTTGTGTGACCATCAGCATTTTATAGACAATGATAAAAGGGTATTTTCTAGCCCTCTTTACTAATGCAAAATCATAGCACTGAGCCTCTTGGTGCTGAAGAATTAGTTGAAGTGAAGGGTCTGGAGCACCAGGAGTGGCTGAGGGAGCTGGGGAAGGGGCTCAGCCTGGAGAAAAGGAGGCTCAGGGGGGACCTTCTGGCTCTGCACAGCTCCCTGACAGGAGGTTGTAACAGTTGTCAGTCTCTTCTTCCCCACAAGTGGCAGGACAAGGGGACACAGTCTTTAACCTCACGTTGTGGGTGTCTCATTCTGTGGTGGTGAGGTTGGCAGTCCTGGAAAACCTCCTGTCCTGAAGGAGAGGGAGCTCTCACTCTCCCTCTCAGAGAGAGAGGTACTGTGCTGTCATCTTCCTGCAGTCAGCCTGGAACAGGGAACAGTCTCCTCTGGATGTATGTGGATCCCAGTTACCACCCCAAGTGGTGCACATGTACACAGAACTAAATGCAGTCATTTTTTGTGGGCAAACAAAAAATAGGGGGAAAAAAGATCAAAAATTGACATTGTAGATGAAAGCATAAAGTGATTTATTTTTCACAGTTGTGGAAGCTGACAGCTGGGCCCCTCAACAACCCTGGGCTGTTTTATAATGGAAGAAATCCTGTTGGTATTGATACTGTTCCTTTGCCTTCCAGCATGCACATCTCCGAAAGCCAACAAGAATTCTTCAGAATGCTTGATGAAAAAATTGAAAAGGTAAGACACAGTAATGTGAACATCCAGATGAAAAAATTGGAAAGGTAAGACACAGTAATGTGAACATCCAGATGAAAAAATTGGAAAGGTAAGACACAGTAATGTGGACATCCAGTCTGCCTCAGGGGTGGGCACTGCTTCATGGGGAGGACAGTGACCTGCCTGCTGCAGCTCTCTGGCTTCTCCATGATTTGGAGGGATCTGGCCCAAGATTTCCCTTCCAGCTCCTTGGTTAGATAGTTCAAGTGCAAAGAAGACCAGGAAGGTGAAGAGTTTGCAGGAGGTACTGAGAGAATCCTTTGTTTTGTGGGAATGTCACCAGTGTGGGATTCATGGCAGGCTAACTCAGATGTTCAGGGTACACATGCTGGGTAAAGGTGAAGAGCAAAGTGGGATTTTACATCCTTGCTGATTTGATCTTGCATCTCATCTCCGTGGGAGACAACTGGAGTGTTAATGCTGCAGTAGCTGGGATACCCCAGGAATTCTTGCTGAATCTCCTTGAAATAGCCACTGGCTCCAAGGGATGGTGTGGCTGTAAGTGTGGGTTACCCTCCCCCAGGGCTGTGCCAGTGAAATAATGCTGCTGGAGATGTTTTGAAGAAGAGGATGAAGAATTCTTTGCATATCTCAGCTGTCCTGAGAGCAGCTTTTGTGTGTTTCAGAAGGTTTTAAATGACACCCTTGGCTTCTTTGTGAGACAGCAGTGAAGGAGCTGGAGCACAGCTCATACTGGGAATGGCTGAGGCAGATGGGGGAGCTGATGTTCACACACCAATTCACTCTTTACACTGCCTATTTTGGAGTCATGCATCTTGTTTAAATACTTTATATTAAATATGTGCTTCCTCAGTAGCAGTACACCGAGGAACTAATTTGTACTGAGTACTGATTACTGATCAGCAGTACACTGAGTACTAATTTGTACTTCCAGTTTCAGACTGGATATGAGGAAGCATTCCTTTATGGAAAGGGAAGTCAGATACTGGAACAGGCCTCCCAGAGAGCTGGTGGGTGCCCCAGGCCTGTCACTGTTCAGGAGACATTTGGACAATGCTCTTAACAACACGCTGTAATTTCTGGTCAGCCCTGAAGTGCTCAGGCAGTTGATGATTGTAGGTCCCCTCCAAATGAAATGCTTCTAGTCTAGTTTAGTCTACTCTTCTGTTCTTTTCTGTTCTATTCTGTTCTATTAAGTTGTCATGTTGGGTTGCAGAGTGGAAGGGAAATTTTCACTTGCATGGCTCTGAACTCCTGCTTTTTTTTGCCAGCACTCCTGGTCCTAGGAGTCAGAGTGCTGCAGTGGGTACATCTTGTATTTGTTCAAGCAACACATATGTTACTTTCCTCTTAAAAAATAAAAATTATGAAAACAAAAGAAGGCATAAAGGGGAAGAGTAAAAGTGAGGAGTTCATAGATTCCTGGGAAGAATATTTCTGTACCCAGTGTTTCACAGGGGTAAGATTTTATGTAACCTAATGCATTTAAAGGTAGAATCTCTACATATCTATAATACAGCTATATTTCCTTTGAATAAATTCATTCCCTCTATGAATATTCAGATGCATTTCCTGGACATCATCACCTTCCACAATGTAGAGCACAGAATCTCCAGTAAAATGGATTTTCCAAAGATGTATCTTATCTGCAGGCCAGACAATGCCATCAGGCTGTATCTAATTATGGATTTTGGTTAATTTTTGTTGCAAGGTCTGTGGCAGGGCACTAACACCCTCATTCCCCAGCTGCCACGCTGAGGTGCAGCTGACCCTGTCTCCTGTGTTTGCAGCCGTTTGGATCCACTTTGAGATGTTCCCAGGTGATCTCCAGAGCTAATTTATCTTGGGGATAATTTATCTTGGGGTTCAGGAGATTGTCTGTTCAGAGGAAATCCACAGTTTATCTGTCAAAGAGACCAAGTTGCTGACAGCTGATGGGATTGGCAGGAGTTAATACGCAGCTGAATGTGGGATTTGTGTTCCCTGGGGACCTCCTGTGCCTGAGGAAATCGTCTTCATTAGAGAAGTTTGGGGGATTTTAATTCATCTTTGCTCGGAACTCATTTTTTTTCTAAGTGTTGTCACAAATACCAGAAAAGATTGGAAAATATGAGGGGTTTTGTCTGATCCTTAAATAGCATTTTCAGTCCCTTCTCCAGGGAGATGGAGGACAGCAGTGAGACATTGGGAAGGACTGTATCAGTGGCAGCTGACAGAGTCTGTGGACGTGTGGGGGGTGTTGCCTGTGGCTGGTGAGGTCCCAAACCTTGTGCTGTTCCCATGGTTACCGTGGCTGTTGGATTTGTGATGGAGACTCCGTGGGCTGTGCTGCAGAAACTCCAGTCAGGAGCAGAACACCCTCAGCTCCACTGACGTCCCCAGGGGTGCTGGATCACCAAATCCAAGTGACCAACAGCAGCTCTGACATGAGAGCATCAGGCAGGAGCACTACATGGGGGCCTGGACCTGGCACAGCCATTCTGTGAAATGAAACTCCTGCAGCCAGAGTGTGAAATGGAAAGAACACGGGCTGATGTTTCGTCAGCTGCAAACAGAAGTGTTTGTGAGTCCTGGAGATCAAAAAAAGCCTTATTGAAACAGTCTGGAGAGTTTCTCTGGAGGTCCTGCCCCCAGTAGTGCATTCCTGGCTGCCCCTACAAAGCTCTACTGCCTCCTGCAAATGTCACCCGAAAGTAAAAACCAGAATGTCATGAAGCATGGAGCTTCTGTCTACCAAAATTCAGTGTCAAAACACTGTGAGTCGTTCAGAGGGGGACATCTGCTCTGTCTCTGAGTCTGTCCCTGCTTCAGGAGTTGGAGCTGAACTGGCATGTACAGAACTGCCTGTGGTGGTGGTAATGCCATTCCAAGGGGTTGCTGGAAGGAAGAAATACTGGGATGAGGGCTGGGCTAGAACTAGAACTGACTGAGAATGTGGAAGTCAGCCTCCAACATAGGCTTAGATACTGGTTCTGCTGGAGTCAACCTAGTCCTTTCAGAAACACAAGAATTTGAGGTAAAAATACTCCCAAGGCCTGATGAGAATCCAAAGTCAGAGGTTAGATGGGAGACTGGGAGCAGCTGGACAGAGCTGAGCAGTTGACAGCACAAGAAGCTGTAGTTACTGTACTATGTAGTTAGAATATCCTGAGCTGGCACAGACCCACAAGGACCATGGAGTCCAACTCACAGGACAACCCCAAGAACCCCACCACGTGCCTGAAAGCCTTGTCCAAACACTCTCTGACCTGTGGCAGACCATGGAGAGGAGAGCAAAGGGGAAGACCAAGGACCTGTGTGCAGCACGAGGCCCTGAGTGGTGGCAGAGCAGGCTCAGAAATGTTCCAAACATCTGCCAGCAGCTGCAGCGAGTCCTCTTGGGGCTTCCCACTCACTGAGGTTATTGGGAGTAGAGTCACAGGCTCTGCTTTGGGAGACAAAAAGCACAAAAGTGTCCTCCAGAGTTCAGGGGGAAATGGAGCAGAGACAGGCAGTGGGAAGGAGGCAGCTCATCTGCTGTCAGCATCATCATCATTTAATGAAAATTAGCCTGAAATCACAGAAATATATTCCAGTGGAGGATGAGCAACAGGTAATAGCAGCAATTAAGCTCGAGGAGAGCGTTCCCTGGAGTAAATTAGAAAGATGTGGGTCAGGAGTACAAGTGATTTGCTTGACCTGAGAGATGAAGGCAGAAATACACAGAAATATGGCTTTGGAGACCAGAAAAGGAAGCAGAACTTGAAGGGAACTCTGCTGCTGCTGGATAAATCTGAGATCTGCTGTGCCCAGCAGAGGAGAAATGGGCTCCACTGGCTGCAGCCAGGACTGGGACAATCACTGCACTCCTGTGGTGGGATAAATCTGGTTTTGAACTATCAGCTCTGATTAAGAAGATAGAAACATGTCCGGGTATCAGGCCATTTGTGTTGGTATTCAGGCAAGTAAATTAATACCTGGGTTCTCTCCAATCTGATACATCAAGGACTAATTTAGTCAGATGTGGCATTTGGACAGAAAAAGATTTGCAGTGAAACACATGATGAAGAATTAACCTGTCTCTCCTAAAGTTTCTCCAGACTTTGGTTGTTTTTTTCTTCTTTCTACATCTCAATTTTTTTGGACCCTGATTCCACAGGGCTCCATGCAAATTCCACGTTACCCACTGAAAAGAAGTGGCAGCCCAGGAAGGACACAGACCTATTGCTGGAGAGGGACTTGGGACAAGGGCCTGGAGTACCATTTGAAAAGGGGGAATGGCTTCCCACTGCCAGAGGGCAGGGTTGGATCAGATATTGGGAAGGAATTGTTCCCTGTGAGGGTGGGCAGGCCCTGGCAGAGGGTGCCCAGAGAAGCTGTGGCTGCGCCTGGATCCCTGGCAGTGTCCCAGGCCAGGCTGGACAGGGCTTGGAGCCACCTGGGCTAGTGGGAGGTGTCCCTGCCCATGGCAGGGGTGAGACTGGGATGAGCTTTAAGGTCCCTTCCCACCCAAACCCTTCTGGGATTCCATGAATTGCACAGGGTGGCTCAGAGCAGAGTTGATCCTGGGCAGAACCCTGCAAGCTCAAGTCCATTGCCTTGAAGGGGCCCTGTCCCACCAGGGCTTGCATGAAATAAATAGAAATAAAAATTAAAAACAGTCAGCTATACAAAGTGTTGACTGTGAAAAGTTTACCCATTTAGTGCTTGCTAGCAAAAACATCTTGATGATGGCTGTCCTGGAAAATGGTTGGAAAAACAACTGCTGGCTCTGAATCCTGCATGGAGCAGTGCAGTGATCTGGAGGAATGATCTCCTTGAAGTGTATGTTATCACTGGAGGCTGTGGCAGAGTGTATAGGCAACTGCCTCCCTGTAGGAAAAAGGCTGAGGGGTAATGGAACAATTGACAAGCAACTCCTGGGATTATATTTGGGGATTGTAACCCCACAAGAGAAGCACCTCTGGCTTTATGGCTCAAAAGGGACCCTGGCAAAACAACCCTGGGCAGCTGTACCAGAGGAAAGCCATCACTGGTCCCATCATCATAAACTGTCTCCTACATGGCTACAGTGGTTTGTGAAAAATAATCACAATGCAAACATGCTCATGGACAAAAATGAGATCAAAAAATGAGGTGTGTCACTGTGAGCTCTGATGGGTACCCCGAGCCTGGGACGTGGCGTTGCCATCCCCATGGGGGATGTCACTGTGGGTCAGCTTGGTCTTGAGCACCACACTTGTGCTGGGGTGGGTGTGCAGGGACTTCTCCACCAGTGCACTCACCTGGGAGCTGGTGGGAGAACCCCCAGCCCGTGGGCGGGATGGCTGGCAGCAGCTCCTGCACCCTCGTTAGTGAGGCCGGCCATGGCAGCAGGGGCGGGCACAAAGCAGCTCCTTGTGCGGGGTGGAGGGAGCGGCCTTGGGAGCGGGCTGCCAGCCCCGCTGCGAGGGCACAGGCCTCGGCCTGCAACTCGTTAGCAAAGCGGATTGCTCTTAATGACTCCATTGATTTTCCCCTAACAACGTGAGGAACGGACAAAAATTAGCACAGTATGCAATGATTTAGTGCCGCCTCCCGGCATTTTCTTCCCGTCCTTTCTGAGAGCTGCACTGTAAACAAAACCAGGCTGATGAAAAGGGTTCCCAGCGCGGGGTGGGGCGGGGGCTGCCCCTCAAAGGGGCCACTGTGTCCCCAGCCCCAGCAGCCCAAGGAGAAAGGGCTGCTTGCTGCAGCTCCTGGCCCTCTCCATCCTCTCCCTCCTCTGCCTCTCCTGCCTCCTTCTCCCTCCCCTTCCTCCTCTCCCTCCCCTGCTTCCCCTCCATCCTCGTCCTCTTGTCCCTCCCCTGCCTGGCCCAGTCCTCCGGCACAAGGGGCCATTGAGCCAGGTTGTTTATTGGCCTGTCACCCACACAATGGGGAAAAGGCCTTTTTCCTGCGAGTTTTTCTTTCTCTTTTTATTCCCTAAAAGGATATCATGAGCATCCCCTGGAGGGGCATCAGGAGGGGAGCACTTTGGAGGTGCAGCAAGGGGAGAGATGGGGGATGAGCCCTTCTGGTCTGGGTGCAGGCAGCAGGAAAAGAACATCAGGCTGCTTTTTAATTTACCTTAAATTCACTCACTCATTTCGAAACACTCATGGTGTTTTGTGGACATCTACAAAAGCTGACAGTTGTATTTTGAAACTGCAGAGGTGGGAGATGGGATTCCTCAGGGATTAGCTGGACGTGGAGGCACATACTACAGTTCTCATCTTCCTCAACATAGTTCATTTACACTTCCAATCATTAAAACTTCTCAGAAATCACAGAATTGGAAGGGACCCACAAGAATCATTGAGTCCAACTTTTAAGTGAATGGCCCATGCAGATTGAACCCACAGCTTACTGAGTCCATGGGTGGCCCATACATTCCTGTTAGTAGCCACCTGCTCTGTGCCTCTGGCCCCTCTGGATGCAGGAGCCTGCTCCCCTGGACAGAATTTGACTGCCAGTCATGGAACTGTAGAATCAGAGTGGTTTGGGTTGGAAGGGACCTTTAAAGGCCACCTGGTCCAAGCCCTGCAGCGAGCAGGGACACTTGCACTAGAGCAATGGGGTTTCTGCTAGCTCAGCTGACCATTTCCATGAGGTGTTCCAGGCCCATCTCAAGCACAGCAGCCTCTCACTGATCAAGGGATCATCTCCTCCAGCATCTGGCAGACATCCTCTGAAACAACCAACAGGCCAAAAATGGACATTTTAAAGTATTTTACTGGATTATGGCTGAAGCTGCCTTTCCTGTGCCAGCAGGGAGTGCCAGCCCTCCAAAGGAGCACCAAGGGCACAAACCTTGTCTTGGATTTCTGGTGCAGCGGGGAAGGCTGTGACAACAGGGCACTTTATTCCTTCTCTGATCTTCCTGAGCAATGCTGACCTTGTTATTACTGACAAAAATTTGGGGTGTAACATGTATAGCAAAGCTCTGTTGGGCACTCACTGCANTGTAAACAAAACCAGGCTGATGAAAAGGGTTCCCAGCGCGGGGTGGGGCGGGGGCTGCCCCTCAAAGGGGCCACTGTGTCCGCAGCCCCAGCAGCCCAAGGAGAAAGGGCTGCTTGCTGCAGCTCCTGGCCCTCTCCATCCTCCCCCTCCTCTGCCTCTCCTGCCTCCTTCTCCCTCCCCTTCCTCCTCTCCCTCCCCTGCTTCCCCTCCATCCTCGTCCTCTTGTCCCTCCCCTGCCTGGCCCAGTCCTCCGGCACAAGGGGCCATTGAGCCAGGTTGTTTATTGGCCTGTCACCCACACAATGGGGAAAAGGCCTTTTTCCTGCGAGTTTTTCTTTCTCTTTTTATTCCCTAAAAGGATATCATGAGCATCCCCTGGAGGGGCATCAGGAGGGGAGCACTTTGGAGGTGCAGCAAGGGGAGAGATGGGGGATGAGCCCTTCTGGTCTGGGTGCAGGCAGCAGGAAAAGAACATCAGGCTGCTTTTTAATTTACCTTAAATTCACTCACTCATTTCGAAACACTCATGGTGTTTTGTGGACATCTACAAAAGCTGACAGTTGTATTTTGAAACTGCAGAGGTGGGAGATGGGATTCCTCAGGGATTAGCTGGACGTGGAGGCACATACTACAGTTCTCATCTTCCTCAACATAGTTCATTTACACTTCCAATCATTAAAACTTCTCAGAAATCACAGAATTGGAAGGGACCCACAAGAATCATTGAGTCCAACTTTTAAGTGAATGGCCCATGCAGATTGAACCCACAGCTTACTGAGTCCATAGGTGGCCCATACATTCCTGTTAGTAGCCACCTGCTCTGTGCCTCTGGCCCCTCTGGATGCAGGAGCCTGCTCCCCTGGACAGAATTTGACTGCCAGTCATGGAACTGTAGAATCAGAGTGGTTTGGGTTGGAAGGGACCTTTAAAGGCCACCTGGTCCAAGCCCTGCAGCGAGCAGGGACACTTCCACTAGAGCAGTGGGGTTTCTGCTAGCTCAGCTGACCATTTCCATGAGGTGTTCCAGGCCCATCTCAAGCACAGCAGCCTCTCACTGATCAAGGGATCATCTCCTCCAGCATCTGGCAGACATCCTCTGAAACAACCAACAGGCCAAAAATGGACATTTTAAAGTATTTTACTGGATTATGGCTGAAGCTGCCTTTCCTGTGCCAGCAGGGAGTGCCAGCCCTCCAAAGGAGCACCAAGGGCACAAATCTTGTATTGGATTTCTGGTGCAGCGGGGAAGGCTGTGACAACAGGGCACTTTATTCCTTCTCTGATCTTCCTGAGCAATGCTGACCTTGTTATTACTGACAAAAATTTGGGGTGTAACATGTATAGCAAAGCTCTGTTGGGCACTCACTGCAGCCTGGGCATCACCTGAGCTGGCCGGGTCGCCAGAAGGATACGGATGTGTCCCCATCCCCAGCAGTGTGGAGATGGAAGTGACGTGTCTGGGAGGACCAGCCCAGCTCCTGGTGGCCTTCAGGCCTTGGTGGGAGGTGGTGTGTCTGTGCCATGGCTGGGACTTGCTCAGCAGGTTGGTTTGGAGCAGTTCCTTGGCGTCCATTTAAGAACTGATGCACTTGGCAGCCATGGAGCAAACCCAGAAGCAGGAGAACAGCAGGAGGAGTAGGAGGGGAGAAGTGCAGGATGGTTTTTCTTCTGTCAGATTTGGGTCTGCCTGGGGCTTTAATAGCAGTGATGGCCACCAGTGGGGAGTGCTGGGCCATGGGTCTCCCTCTTGAGCAGGTAAAGGGATGTCCTGGAAATGCCCTGAGCTCAGCCCTCAGTCTCTGCTGCTGCCTTTCACAGCTCTGAAGCATTTTGGACAAAGCCTTCGTCACCACCAGCTCAGTCTCCTGGATTTGTCCAAATGTGGTCCCTGGCCTGGAGAAAACCAACAGATTTGTGCTTCACTGCAAAGAATTTAAATGTTCCTTCTTTTTGAGTTCTTTTTAGTTCAAAAAATGTAATTTGTTTCCCTTTCTTTCCGGGTCAGTGATTGCTGAGTTGGAATTTGGGCTGATGAGTCTCTTGGGGGTTATTTTAACGTACTTAGAGAACCCTTCTGCTCTCAGTGCTGGGCCACAGGGAGTTGTCAGAGCACTGCACATTCCTGGGTCTGGGCTCCAGCAAAGCCAGCTCTGCAGTCCCACCATCAGCACTGGGACTGCAGAGACGTTTTAGAGCCTTTATTCCTGGTGTGCAGCCCAGCTGTGTGTCCCAAATAAACTGATCACTCCTACGAAACAGCCCTCCCTTTTTTTTTCTGGTGTCTTTCTGGCTCTCCTTCTCCAGGTGCTCAGGTGATACACCCAGCACACAGGATCAATGGGAAATAGTCCAGAGGTGGAGATTTTGGGTCCTTCACTTAAAGCACTGGTTTGGTGCAAGATCTCCTGGGTAGCTTGTGCTGAGCAGCTCAGCTCCAGCTGGTTTTGTGCAGGGAAGCAAGGACAGTTGTGGCAAGCACATNGCAGGTCCTTTCTCGCTGCTCTGCAAGAACTGGGTAGGGAGGGACAGGATGTGCCTTCTCCAGGCCATCCCAAGGGGAATACCCAGAGAGATGCTGCTCCACACCTGTGTTTGGGATGGGATAGAAGGCATAACATGACTGGTCTGATAAGAAGTCCATGTTTTGTGAAGCTTAGGCTGAATCCCCTGTAGCACAAGCATAATTTCAATACAAATGGCATCTTTTGCTCTGGGGTTAAACTTTTGCTGGGGTTATCAGATGAGGGATTCTTGTTCACAGCAGCTGCCTTGTGTTGCTCATAGGATTATGTGCTTTGTTGCTTTTGCCTTGGAGATTATCCTTGCACAACAAATCTCAGGGCTGTGTCCATCAAGGTGGATCTTTACATAAAGCAGGTTTGTAAATCAGTTTGTTAGACCCCCCCCCTGGAATTCACTATATGGGGGATGATGTTTATGAGATTATTAGTGACAGAAAGGGAAGTGGCTCCTATCCTGGTTTCCTGCAAATTCCCTGTGTCTGAGGTTTCTAGCCAGCTGTGAATTTAAACCCCCCCAAGTTCAGAGAACTGCTCTCAGTAAGTGTTGCCTGGATTTATTCCTGTGTGCTGTCTCTAAGTACCAACTGCCTGGCCTTTGTCCCCGCAGGGTCGTGACTACTGTTCAGAGGAGGAGGATGTCACATAGTGCCAGCTCTGCGCTCGCCCCAGGAGCACCTCCAGTGTAAATAGATCCAACCCAGCCTTCTGGATACAACCTTTGGGACGTCTGCTCGAGTGAACAGCACTCCATAACAGAAGAAGACCATTTCCACATTATATGCTCCATTCAGTTACAGTGTTTCCTAATGAACACATGAGGAATATTGCTAAGAACTCGTAAGGAACTGTTTTTGTTGCTGCTAGTTAAAACTTGTTGCAACTTCTCACTTTTTTCTGTGTCCAGATACGCAGCAAATCCTTAAAAGTTAATCCAAAAGACGTTGTTGATTTTATTGAGGCTTCTGGCCTGTTTTCTATCAGATGAGGTAGTGTTATACCAAGCTTCCATAAGTGAACATCCAAGCATCTAAGAAACACCCCTGAGCTGTGTGTCCGTCCGTGTTGGGGCCAGAGTGCTTGTTAGTGCTGGTGATTCCAAGCTTTGGAGATGGGATGTTTTTTGCCATGGCAGGCCTTGTTTCTCAGCTGAGAAGAAGCTGAGAAACTATTATCCATTAAAAGCATGTTATCACTGAAATACTGGAAGTGATACAGGAGCAGGAACTTGTATTTTAAGAGGAAAAAAAAAAGTTTCATTTAAAAGGTATCTTAATCAAGGACTAAGCTTGCAGTATTGGCTTTGCTGAGCACGAATGGGAGTGTGATCACAATCATTTTGAATCTCTTTTTTTCTAAGAAAATAAACATTTTACTGTTTTTATGTATTCTTGTCTTTTACCATTCCTACAACACGATGTTTTAAGAGTCTGGGGACAAGGAAGACCAAACCTCTCCTCTGCCTTGATGTGTCCCGTGGATCTGATCTCTTAAAGCAGCTCTGTGCCAACTGGGGGGATGTGTTGTGTGTCCTGTAGAGTTTATTTTTCCATATTAAATGGAGAGGATATTACCTTCTCAAAAGCAGATGTAATATTTTTAACAAATGCTGTCATGAGTTAAAAAAAAAAGGAAAAAAATACAGCTTTTGTATTTATTATTTCAAAGAAGATTGTTACCTGTGCTGATATTTCTTCCAGCTTTGATGCCGTATGAGGGCAGGGTTTGCACTGCATCCAGTGGAGAAGCTTTGTCAGTGTAGTTTGCTGTCACTGTGTTGATTTCATTTGTGGGATGGGTGTGGACCAGACTGAGGGTGCATTAACAGCATCTCCTAGGACGTGGCTGACACTTGAGTGGGGCACTCAGCCTAAATATTGGCCATTTTTCACTGGGCTTTCTGAAAATCAGATCCCTCTAAAGGATCTAAGTCCTTCAAAGATCACCTGTGAGCTCTGCAAATCTCTAAGTTACTGCTGAATTTCTTGACTAGAGAGCTTTCCCTGCATACTGGCTCTGAGTGGGGCGGGACAGTCCACACCAGAAGATTTCATTCCCCATCAGTACTGTGCTGTGCCTGGGATATCTCCAGAAACCCCCAGCTCCCTCTGCTGCCATCCCTGCACTGGATTTACCTTTGGCTTTTGGGGATGAGCACTGGGGACAGAGCTGGGAGTTGCTCCTGAAGGGATGGGTGTGAGCCCATCCAGCAGGAGCAGCTTCCGAAGCAGCAGCTGAGAGGCTGCAAATCAACGTTTCCTAAAGGTAGAAGCTATTTCTGAGCTCTGCAGGCTCCCCAGGCCCCTGGCTGCCTCAGTGTGAGCCCAGTGGTTGCTGTGTTCCAGGATTCAGACGACCCAAGAGCTTCAACAGCTTCCCCTAGAAAAGCTCAGTGTCAGGGTCCTCTGTGGCATATTCAGCTGTGTCCTATTAATGGTCAAAAACCACCAGCCAGCTCTGATTTCCCTAAATCCTTGCTCATTTGAGCAGCTGCATGGGCCAGGCAGCCCTGCCCAAGTATCCTGACCTCCCTGGAGACAAAGTTTCTCTGCCTCCCTCCCATCACATGGCTGTTCCTGGGGCTGTGGCATCTCTCACTGCTATGGAGCCATTGGGTTTTGTGATGAATTCTTCAAGGTGATGCCTCTCTCCTCCTGGATATGATTTTTTTTCCATAATTTATGCCAGCTCTTGAGCAGGTGACTACACTTAGGAGAGTCGAGAGACTGTGCATTTCAATTATTTAAAACACTTTAATTAATAAAGAGTCCTGGGGCTTGTTCCCACAAACCCTTCTCTGCAAAGCACTCTGGAAAGCTTTCACAGTAGTGCAGGAGTGATGGGGTTGGGTCTGTTGTTTTGAAACGTTTCCTTGTGCAGGTGCTGAACATCTTGTGTGTAAATGTCCCACACAAACACTGTGCTAGACACACCGTGGTCTTTCTTTCAGCCACCTCTTAGTTTTAATAATTCTTTTATTTAATATTTTCCTTGCTGCTGCTGGTGGTACTGGAGACCTGTGCTTTGATGGATGTTTTGTGAGAGAGGAAAAGCAATTCTCATTGTACCTGTGCTTGTATTCCAGCCAGCAGCAGGTGGTTTAGACTTCTGGATGAGTTACAGCCTCCCTGCTGGACCTGTAGATGGCAACATTTGTGAAGGCCTGGGTAGGCTGTGCTGCTGCTGGCTGGGAGGCACTAGGGTGGGCAGGAGGTTTGGAACCTGCTGGGATTCTTCCACTTTTGCAAAATCCTGGCAGATTTTGTTAGAAGTCTAAATATATGTGGCAGCTGAAGGTCTGTAATAATACAAGCAGATTACTCTGGCTGAAAATGCATCTCTCCTTGGAGCTCTACCTCCCCATTGCTTTGCTCTGCTCTAATACATTCAGCAGTGTGGAAGAGAGGAGGCTGGGAAGAGAAGGAGAGCTTGCTCCTGTCTGGTATGCTGTGCTTGGCTGTAAATGGGATTTCGAGGTTCATCTCAAAATGCCAGGGAAGTGATTTGAGGCCCAAGCTTCTCTTTAGGAGGCTGATGCAGTATTTCCTGAGCTCCACATCATATTCTGGGATCTTGGAGAAAATCGTGCAATCACCCTTCATCCCTTGAAGTGCTTTCTCCTTTGTCCAGAGCCCTTTGAGTGGTGCTGGTTTTCCTCTTTGGAGCCTGCCCCAAGCACTGGGAGGGGAACTGGGGAGCTGCTGCCCACCCCAGGCCCAGCCTTGGGCCGTGTTGTATCTCTTGTTTAATTACTGGGAGTTCCACTTCACCTGTGCCCCCTCCCAGCCCCTTCCACCCCCCAATTAACACTGATTTCTTTGCTTGCATTCAGTCAGAGGTTTGGTTCTTTTGGATTAGGTCTCCCTGCCAGGATGCAGCAGAGCCACCTGTGTGTCCTCCCCTGCCACAAGCCCTTTGTGGCCACGGATGGGCCACACAGCTCCAGGCTGGCTCACTGCACCTCTCCATGCCCTTGTAAACAGCAGGAGCAGCAGTGCTTTAACAATCCCAGGATTTTTTTGGTGTGCCACTTTCTTGTGTAAGAACACCCAGGCTGGTGACTGGCCCCAGAGTACAACAGGATTTGAGCTCTGGATGATGAGATGGGAGCAAAGGGGTCCATGGAGCACCAGGGAGATGTGTTTGAACTGCGAAGGCGTCGCTGTCATCGTGTGAGAATGGGCCTGGAGATGAATATTCTGTTCTCAGCTATTTCGGTGTTACCAGGTCTGTAAAACAGTAATTTCCTGTCACTTTCATTTGGAGTTAGCAATGACTCAACTCCAGATCAGCCTGGCTGACACACCAGACCTTCAGGATAGGAGAGGCTGGGTGAGGTGTGTGCCTGTCAAAGAGCAAATGCCATATGGGCTTTGCACAAAAAGGGTGGTTTCCAGTTCCACCATGGTGGTGGGACACTGGCTCAGGGTGCCCAGAGAAGCTGTGGCTGCCCCTGGATCCCTGGCAGTGTCCAAGGCCAGGCTGGACAGGGCTTGGAGCAAGCTGGGATAGTGGAAGGTGTCCCTGCCCATGGCAGGAGGGAACATTGTTCCAGGTTGCCCATGGAACAAGGTGATTTGTTAATCACCTTCCAGTCCAAACCATTCTGGGATTCCATGACTATAGAACCAGTCTCCTGACTCAGGTCCTTTGTGGGGTGTTGGGGAGTCTGAGCAACATCCCCTGTCCTAAAGAAGCTTTTACCTGGGGCAGCCCCAGCCCAGGGGGTAAGTAATGGCACTTGCACTCTGGAAAATCAAAAGCTTTGATCTCAGCCAAGGTCACTGTGTGGTACAGGCAATTTTTAGAGTATTCACTGAGAAAGCACAGATTTATGGCACTTTTGCCAATGTGGCTTTATGGAAGATGCTTTTGGGAGAACTGCAAGACCCTGCTTTGGGTCCTGGTACTGCTGGGCAACTCTCCCTTTTCAGGCTGAAATCTCTCTCTGTTTAGTTTAATTCTGTAGGAGTTCGGGGAAGAGGAGACAAGAAATGCAGGGATGGCTCTGGAAGGGCACCTTATTTGCCTGTTGTTGGGGAGATGAGACATCCAAAAAGTTGGGTAAGCACTGAGTGAAATTCCTATTATTGTTACTGTGCTGTTGTGGCAAAGGGAAAGAAGCCCCAAGCTCAGGGTACTTCAAGATGGGAAGAATTCAAAGATGTTCATGTCTTTGCTTTATAAAAAAATCATACTATTTTCTTTCAGTGTAGCTGCACACATCTACCCTTGACATCCAGGGAAATGCTCACTTTGAGTTTGAAGATGGGAGAGTCACCATCATCACCATCCTCAGGATCATCATCATCATCATCAGCACGTGTGGGACTGTGAACCTCCTTCATAGAAGCCAACACCAGCCTCATGGACACCCATGGCAGCAAAAGGAGAAGCCTGTGATTCTTCCCTCTTGAAATGACTCCCTTTCTCCACCCCGCTGCTCTGCCATCCCAGATGGAGCCTGGCACCCTGGAGCAGCCATCCTTCATCCCTGCAGAACAGCCCCTGCTAAAGCCTTTGAGGTGCGAGTGCAACAGAAAATTTATATATTTAATTCTTCTAATATATCTGTATATTAAATTAAATTTTGAGACAAAAAGTTCTCAAGAGCAGTTGCTGTGAGAAGCTAGAAAGCTCCGTGTGGGAACAGAGCATATTCCTGGGGTTTTGGCATTCTGCTTTTGTGTCTATTAATAATCCCCCAGAGTGAGTCATATGGAGCTGCATTTATTCACTGACTCGGAGAGAGCTGCTACCCAAAATAGCAGCTCTGTAATTTTTTATGATGCTGTAATGCCAGTGCAGTGAAGATTGACATCATTTGAGGGAGATGCTCCAGCCTGGCAGTCAGAGAACCCGTGTCCAGCCCCACAAGGAACGTGGAGAGCCACGTGCTCCATTACATAAAAGCACCAGAGAGCCAGCACGGGGCAGAGGTGCCTTTTCTGTCCTCACCTGAGCATCTTTTCCCCAGATTTTTCCCCCTTTTTAGGCCTTTCTAAGCCTTCTTTGCTCATTTTCTTCAATCATGAGGAGCACTGGGCCAGAGGATGATGAGGAAATGGCTTTTGCTGCAGAGGGGAGCCTCAAGCACATCTCAAACCATCAACCTGCCTGCCAGGAGATCCACAGGGAAATCTTGAAATGCATCAAATCCAGCATCACCAGCTCATCCTTTTTCTCACCCACATTGCTGCTCCGTGTCCCTTCCTGAACCCTGAGTGTCCCCTGGGGCAAGGCCTGGGCCCAAAATCTGCCAGCTCCTTCCCAGCCCCGTGTTCCTGACTGATGGCAGCCCCAGGCAAAGGGCAGAGCAGCGCTGGGCTGGGGTTTGGGCTGGGTTTTTTAAGGATGAATTTGGTTTTCTGGATTGCTTCTCATTCTCTGGCCTGCACTGCTGCCATCAGGTCTGTCCTGGAGTGGCAGCCAGGGGGGCATCCGAGACATCCTGGGGTGGCCCCATGGGTCCCCAAAAACACCGGTGGGTACCAGTGAGCACCACCCAGGCTTTTTGGCACAACTCTGGCTAAAATTCCTCTGCAAGGGCCCCAGCCCATCACTCTGTGCTCTCCACCCAAAGCATTAGGAAAGGGGAATTTGCCTGTGCTGGGCATTAATAGCCTGGGTGAACTTTTGCAGGTCAACAGTGTTTTATAGGCTCCATTCCAGCTGGAAATGTTTGTTGATGTTACCTTTTCATGGAGAACTTGGGGAGAAAATGGAACTCCTGCCACAGCAGCTTTGAGCCAGTGTGACTGATGGGATGAGCAGCAGCTGTGGCTGAATTTCAGTCAGAGCAGCTCAAGTCCTTTGGATGAAGGGTGTCACACCTTTGGGTGACCTGCATGGAAAATGGAAAGGTGACAGTTGAGCTACAGGCCCTCAATACAACCACTGGCATAAATTAATATAGTTTTAACAGGAGGGGTGAGGACTTGGTGTCCCTTGTTTCTTGCAGGGGGCAGAAAGGGCCTTTGCTCCCAAAATACTCCAGTCCCTAAGCCCTGATGGTCCCAGAACACAGAAACAGTAGGCTGAAGGAATTTAGCGCTTCCCTAGCAAGGCTGGCAATGCTTTCTACTTCATATCATAAACACTGCTCAGCACTGGAACAAGGACTTGAATTTAGGACTCCTGCATCTTAATCCTAACTTCCAGAGAGGAAAAACTTATAGGAATAGAGGTGCTGGAAGAGAGCTCATAACAGAGGAAGGATGAGGGACACACCCCTCTAAGACTCACCTCATCAGGCCCAAGTAAGACCTATTTTTTTCATTCTAAATAGAACAGATGCAGCAGTCAAAATGAAGTTTTGAGGGTCTGGATTCTGGATTTTAAACATACAAGAATAATGCTCAAGTCAGAGAAGAGAGGTTGAAATAGTCCCGTTAGATCTGGTTGCTGAGAGCCTGTGCAGTTTCAGTTCTGGACTGAAAAGGTGGTGTTTTGATTATTACAATACCTCTGGGTTCAGCCAACTTCCCAGGGAAAAATTCCAGGCTTCTCCAGGGTGGCAGCCACAAGCCTGCTCCAGCACCAAGGCTGCCAGTGAAGGACTGGTGTGACTGCCTTGCTGGAAGTGACAGCCAACAGCAGGGCAGAAATGAGAATCAGTTCAGCACAGCCTGACCAGAATATTTACATTTTATTAAATCTTTACAATCAGCAGTTATAATCAAGTACACAATTATGTACACGGATTATGTACATTTTAGCCCAGACTTTTACATCACAGTACATAGTTGCCCTTAGAAATATTGGGTACACTTGTCACCAGAGAGTAAAACCCAACAACAGTGTTACAGCACCTGTTATTAGACATCTTCCTTAAGAAAATATACGGCTGTAAATTGGTCTGGCTAAAAAAAAAAACAAACCAAAAATGTTATAAAATCTGAACATACAATTTTCATTCACAGAATGGTTTGTTTTCTATGTTCTGACTGATGCCTGTTGCATAAGATGTCCTGTTTTTCACCTCTCAACACACACTCATTGGTGCCTACTCAGGGACACTGGCAGGAGGAGGAGAACCAGAGCTGGGCTCATTCTCAAACTTCATTAAAAAACAATAAATGTAAACAATTAAGAAGATTCCTCTAAGATCAAATGAGAAATTAATTGGTTGATCTGAATTACATGGCATGGAATAAGTGCTAGTTGCAGCTGTGATTCCTGAATTCTTCAGTGTTCAATACCATACAAAGAAATGTACAATGCTATACACTAAGGGTGATTCCTGATTAATGATGAGCAATATTCCATATGCAGGGAGCAGACTTCCAAACACTTGGGAAGAACACTCTCTCCCCTTTCCAAAAGGGTTTTACTTTTGACAAATACATTCTTTTTGCTTTTTAAGATGATAGTAACAGAAAACTGAATTCTTTCCAGAATGATATGGACAGGTTAAACTAAAGCCTATGTCCTCGTAAGGAAATACAAAGTGAAAATAACCTGAATAAAACTGTCCCCCCAATTTAATCCTCTTTCCCAAAAGGTCAACCTTGCCTGATTCAGTTCTGTAAACAAAGCTATGGCTCTCGTGATGGTTTCAAAGGTGAAGCAGAACTAAAGGAAACAAAAACCACTTCAAAAGGAAGGAGGCAACAGTAATCTGAGGTAGGCCACCACCAAAATGCTGCCCCCTAAATCCATATGGAGTTCTGGGATCCCTGAAAGGTAATGCCTGCTGCTCTAATAACAGGTGGAGAAAGCAGTTACTAAAAATGAGCTGGTGATGGCAAGGAAAGTTAACCTTTTAATAAAATTTGACATCTACACCTAAATCTGCAAGTAAAAAAAAAAGAAAACCTTCAGCTGCTATATTGAGATAGTAATGACCAGAGGCCTCTAGGATATAAAAATAACTCTATTTCCACCAAAAGAGCTACCAAGAAGGAAGATGATGTCCATGTAAAAAGCATGGGAACAAAGATGCTCCTTTTGTGGCACTGAGCACTGACAGATCAATGGAATTCTCTGAGTGAAAATGTTTGATCTGCACCTCATGGTTTGATCCTGCACTTGGCTGTGTCCTGGCACTCCCAGGGCTCCAAGGAACCAAGGACACTTACAAGGCTCCCATGGTCAAATGCCTTCTATGAACTCATGTAACAAAACCCATTAAAAAAACATTCCCAACTGAAAACCTCCAGCTGCTCCAAGTCCAAGCCTCCAGACAGTTACTTGTGCAAAGGAATGACAACTCCACTTAAGAGCTAATTTCTTTCAAAGGACACTTATTCACTATTCCTCCTCGAATTCCCTCCTACCCTGGTGATTTAAAGTTCTGGATGATATTTAGATGGACTGCCATGCTCTCAAAAGGTGCCTGTGCATTCTGAGACTTTTGAAAGCAAGTGTGGCTGAGTACATGGATCCAACATGCCTGGGATTGCTCTGCTCACTGTACAGAGTATAAATACAGAGTATGGCTGTGCTAATTAACAGTTGCATATTCAGCACGTGGAATTTCACCAGCTAAATCAAAGGTGCAGTCCAGAATGGGGCTTCCTGTTTATTTACTCCATTGCAATGATGAACATAAACCTGCATTTTTAGCCTGGTGCAGCATATAGGCAGTGTTTATTTAGTCTTTAATATAAAACCATTTTTTGAACCACAGTTCACTAAAAGCAGTTTATATAAATCAAGTTAATTAGTTTTTGGCAGTTTCTTTGGACACAGTCAAAATGCCTCTATGTTGTTTAAACTTCCCCGTTTTTACTTAAATATAATGTGGATAACAAATTTGGACTCCCACTTACCTGTAACAAACTCCAGAGCCTGGGATAACACCCCTGGACTCTGAACTATCAACTCAACAGCCAGAATTGTTGCTCTTCCTCACTGGCCCTGGCCTCCCTGCCTGAAACACCACACACACAAGTTGTATATAAAAAGAACAATGGAGTCAAGCTGTTGGAAGTCAAACTTCTAGAAAAAGGTTTTGTTACAGCTGATGGAGCTGTGTCCTGTTTCAGATTTCAGGGCAGATTGGAGTTTTTCCACCTGGGAGGCCAAGGGAAACACCTAGGACTCAACACCTGCCTTGTCTGCTTCCCCTCAGCCTCCAGCAGGACCTTCCCACACCTTCTCCTAGTGGCCCCATGGCTGGCCCAGCCTCCCTGACAGGACCTGCTGACACTCTGCCTTTGGTTTGTACAATTCCTCCAGCTGGAGAGCAGGAGGGGAACTCCCAGGTCCCCCTGTGGTTCCTCGTGGTAAGAGGTGCAAGGAGTGATGAGCAGCACTGTGATATGTCAGACAAAACCAGACTGCTCCCAGCTGTGCAAACACCTGGAAACAATTCCCCTGCTGCTGTAAGGAAGGCTTTCAGCTGGGGAGGGGTGGGTGCCCCATCAAGAACCAGTCCATGGCCTGTCACTCCACCCTACTCAACTGCTTCCCAGAGCCCCAGGAGTGCCCTCAGAGCCTGGAAGGCATGAGTCAGGCTCGTCCCTACCTGGGGCACAGCACCAGCCACGGGGCCACACAAATGCTTTGATTGCACGTTCCCATTTTTAAACAGGAAAAATTAAAACATACAAAGAGCCTGTGCTGGAATTCTGTTTTGTTTTCCAGGTGACACCTGGTTGCTTATCCCAATACTGAATATGTTTTCTTGGATATCAGGGCCTCACTTCTACCCAAAGAGGTCTCCATTTGTTTATTAACAAATAAGTTATTATTACAAGTCATAGTTCATCCTTTTCCATCATTTCAAATGCTTCTATATCTTCATTCCAGTCTGCTAATATGGATTCCATAGGCTGGACTTTACTATCCCAGTGAGCTTTGGAACTGGCCTCTGTCTGGGTGTTTTGTTCCTGAGGCTGGCTGTCCCCTGGTGTACATGCTGGCTCTGGAGCACCGGCCTCTGCGGGTCCAGAGGCGTGGGGATCCTGATCTGCCATGGAAACACTGGCACTGTCTGCAATGGCAGGAGACAAAGGGTCAGGGTCACCAACAGCAGAGCTCTCTCCTCCTCCTTCAGGCTCCTCAATGACTGTTCCAGCATCCTGAGATTCTGAAGGAGCTTCCTCGGAATTTGTTTTGTGTGAATCATTTTCAGATGATTTCTGGTCCATATTCTCCATTTCCAAGTCTTTGAAAGGGAAGGGAAAAAGAAAAAAAAAGTTAAAACAACTATAGGAATGCAATTCCAAAATCAAGGTCACTTCCCTTGGCCTTATTTCTTCAAGGAAGAGCAGACTTTCCAGTGATATGAAAATTTGATATATTTAATTTAATATATTTTACAGAGGGATAGGAGGAAAGCCTTTTAAACACGTTTTAAATGAGGGCAAACAACACATTGAGGCTCATTTTGGTTCCTCAAACTTCAGGAGTGACTTGTGGGTCACCCTCCTTCAGGCTTAAGCAAATATCCACTGCGTGCACTGAACTTTAATGCTGGATTTTAAAGCACTCCCAGATCCACCAGGATCCCACATCTGAGCACATGGGAGCTGGACAGAGTTTCCTAAGTTTACTGAACTGTGCATTTGAGAGGGCCAAAGCCAGAGCCTCCCCACTCAAAGCAAGTAACACACGTGACCCACGTCCCAGCTCAGCTCCCAACAACTGCCCAATTTAATCATGCAGATTCCTCTGGGTTTGATGTTTACAGCTATAAGCAGGACACTGATACTTCAGGATTTTTAGGGAATTTAACTGCACATGCCACTGTTGACATGGGATACTTACTGCTATCAATAATGTAGTTTGGAATCATTTTACCTTTAAAGATTGTTGCTGGGATTCCAAACGGAAGCACGAGGAGGGGGAAGAAGCAGATATGGATTACAAACTCTCAAAGGCAGAGCTATCCTGTATTTAGCATTTTGTCAGAGCACTTAGCACAGTTGTAAACAGAAGGGATTTGTAAGTTAGGAAGAAACAAGACAAGATTTTGGCATATCCCCTTTGCAAATAGGCTGATTTTCTAGATACTTGTTCTTACCTACTCTGCTTGGACACAGCAGTGCTACAAGGAAGGCTTACAAGAGGAAAATCTGGAATTTTCTGCTGCATTCAAACATTTCAACTGGGAATGTATTAGCTTGCAATTTTCTTGCATTATACAAGAACACCCACAGAACATCTGAGGTCAGCAGCCTTATTTCTCATGTTAACCACTTCTCCTTAGATAGGCAAAATAGTTCTAGCACTTGTCTCTCTCCTTTTGGGTCCCAGGAATGTCACTGGGGATCTTGGTGAGGGAGAGATGCTCACAATGTAGGGCACTGGAAACACACTGTTCCTGATGCTACTTCAAAGCAGCTGATGAAAAAAGGGTTCAAAAGGAATCCAGAAGGCTGGATTTTCTCATAAGCCAAAGTGACATTTAGGAACAGTATTTCTGGATATTATCTGAGGGGGAGTGAATATCAATGATATCTCTCAGATAATGGCTTGCTTAACAAAAAACTAATTCCAGTGTCAAACAGAAAACCACAGCACCTCTGGGCTGCAGTGCAAATCATTCCTGTCCATTTTCCACTGTGCCATAGCACAGATGGGAGCTAGATTTACATAAATCACCTTAAACCTTACCTCTGTCTTTTGCTTTATCAGAAAGAAGCACCTCCACAGCCTCATACTCCCGGATGGCATCCAGGATGATGTTCCCTTCCTTGTTGAAGAGGAAGAGCATGGGAATGGTGATGTCATCTGTGTTCTTGCCATCCCCAGCCATTTGGAAGAGAGGGGCTGTGTCACTGCTGCTGCCCTCGTTGTCATCTAGGTAGAGCATACCAGAGGAAGGGCAAACTTCCCTTAGATCAGCTGAACGTGGAACAACCTCCCCTGCCCAGTCACTTCACAGTGAACCCCACCCTGGTGTGTTTTCCTCCACTTTTCATTTCTATCCCCATCCTTCCTCAGCAGTTAGTACTGACAGCACCCTGCAATCCTTAAAGTAACAACTTTTAGTCTGCAAAAACACTGACAACCCCTCATCCCAATTTGTGTCTGCACAGAACCAGACAAACCCCAAACATCTCTTCATCTTCTGAAAACACAATTGCTGTGCTTCTCAGCTTAAAGCCTGTCAGCTTTCCTGTATCTTCAAATCTGTAAAATTAGGTTACATTTACACAAATTAAGAACTTGGAATTGTATTTACCAATGACAATGCCTCCTATTGCTCCAGCTTTCTGAATGTTTCGTGCTTTTTCAGCAAACATGCACTGGCCTCTTTGCATCAAAGCAATTTTCTCTTTCACTGCCTCAGGATTAGTGATCTCTGAGCATCCATTATATGGCTTAATGGTTGCAACAAATCCTCTTGTCTGTTTGGAAAAAACAAAAATAAAGAGAGAATTAGAGCACTATGGTCATGCTTGTGAAAGATTCCCATGTATTTTTGTTCCTTCAGTCATTCTACTGCATTTAGTGTAGTCTTGTGTCAGTGCAGACAACCTGTGTCCTGAAACTGGAGCTCTAGAAGCAAAGAATGACTGAATGAAAACCTAATTTTCATGATCAGTGTGGTTTGTCTACACCTGGGAAGTGTTGTCTCTGGAAATTTTTCTCCTGTGAACTGCTAGTCTGGAACTCCTCTTTGGGGCTGCAACATGGGTTTTCCTAGTGCTTCCCACAGGGCCCCCTGCCTCTGTGGTACTGCCCTCTTCCATCTACATAGAACCTTCTAGAAAAGCTTTCGTTAGAACAACTTGCTCTAACTCTAAAAAGCTTCTGCCAGCTCCTGGCTGACATGGGAGGGAAACTTCCCCTAAATCACCATCTCCTTAGCTGTGCACTGCAGACTGGATAAGCTTGCTTTGCAACCCATGCTGTGCATGTGTTTTAAATCCTAAACCATGGCTGATGACTCAGGAGCAGAGCACAAAGCACAGACAGGTAAGTCACTCACCCCACTACTGCAACTGCTGTCATTGTCACCACTGGGCCCTGTCATTTTAATCACTGTAATTAACTGATCACCTGGAGGATCAGCTGGATGCCCTCAACAGCAGTGCTGTAAAGCTGAGGCTTGTGCAACAGGGAAAGGAACAGACACACCCACATCTCACATACCCCTGCTTTGTGTTTGGACAAGTCCATCCCAAACTGTGCTGGCCCAGCAGTCAAGACTACCCTGCCAAAGAAGGGGTGGGAAACAATCTGGACAGCACGAGGAGGGAGCTGCTGCTCCTTCTGCTGCTGGCTGGAGAGTTCAATCATTTCCTGCATGAACCGTAAGCCATCCTCAGCATCCAGGGAACTTGCTGCCTGCAGAGAAAAGAATCAATAAACAATTTTATCTTAAATGTTTGAGGAACCTGGGGGAAAAGAAACTGAAGTTGTGTTTGCTTGGACCACTGCTAAAAAGAATTTAACACACAGGGTGGATGCTCCCTTCCACTCATGCATCATTTCACAAAAGGTTTAGCACCTGCACCACCCAGGAAACTGAAAATATACAAATATATAGACCTCATAAAGAGATGGAAGTATCTCACACTGAAAGCAGTGTTTTCAGCCAAGATGCTGTTGGCTACATCACTTCAACCTGAGCAGCCTCTACCTAATTTGGTGGAAGATTAGTTAGAAGTGTTGCTGAGGCAAAAGATTAACAAGCATCAGCCTGTTAAATATAGCTACAATATCCAGCTCATGTGCCTCCTTCCACAGGGTGGCTGTCCCTCCTGAAGCTCCAAGTGTCAAGTATCATTGCTAGGAGGACTTTACTGAGAGCTTTAAAAAACAAAATCCTGCCAGGTCTTACTTGCACTGCGTGCTGCACTAGTTGTACTCGTCCATCTTTCAGATGGATCAAACTGACTCCCATCTTCTTCAGGATCTCCAAGTGCTCAGGATTACTGGCCATGAAATCTCTGGCTCTCAACGGTGGTTTTGGTCCACTTCCCAAACTCTCTTCTCTGCCAAAAGACATCAGAGATCAAAGCTTTAAAAATCAGATTATCCTTGAAACAGAACTCTAGTGTTATCCCTGCCATCACAAGATTGGAATTCTTGGTACACTGACTGCAAGCTGTAGTAGAATGCAACTTCTCAATCAAGTTATCTTTTTTTAAAAGTTGTCTATATAATCAATAATCTTATAGTGTGAAACCTCCCTCCCAAGTATTGATAACAAAACTGTCATATACCTTCTCTCATTTGTAAATAGTCTGCATTATTGCAACACTGACCAAACCCAGTTTGCCCCATACAGTTCCAACTCAGTTTTATTCATGAAATACAAATATAGAAGAGGTGGTCAGGAGGACAAACTTCCTCAGCCTTAACACTGCCCTAAATTCCTCAGAATGGGTGCAGTTATGTGTGGCAGCATAATTTCCTTACTACAAAGAAGACTTTCAGAATTGTTCAGGAGACTGCAGAAATTATTTTACAAATCAGAGAGACACACTTCCTGCAATACTCCAAGTGGGAGCTGCAGCCAAGGTATGCAGCTCATTCAGCTCCTTTTGCTTTGAAAGACTTGCTAATTCCAGCTGGAAACAAGCTGGAAGTCTTACTGAGAGAAATCCAAAGTGATTTTTCCTGTGACCAGGAGTTATCCCTCTGGCCCATCCCAAAAGGACTGCCAGCTCCAGCACACCTCATGCTTCTCCTTCCCTGCAGAGCAGACCCAGTTCCACTCAGTCCTGTGCTAACAAAAGAGAGGAAATATCCATCTTACGCTCTGGAAATGCCCCGGGGACAGCTCTTATCCACCACATTCTTCAGAGGCTCGCGGATGCTTTGGGCAAACATGGGGTCATTTGGGAAGAGGATCTGGGTGTTGGGACAGGTCCAGTCAAAGTTGCTGTCGTCCAACTCTGTGTACTCTGTGCTCTAAAATCAAAGATACAGAGTAAAAAAAAATACAGGTTATGTTTTTACATAAAGAACATCAACAGAAAATCCTAACTTAAGTAATCAGTGTTCTGGGGACATGTGGCAGCTGAGTGCAATAGCAGGGAGCCAGTGCACTGCAACCCCTTGGACAGATGAATACAAAACTCATTCTAATTTGTAATTTACTAAATTTATATACAGTTTCTAGATTTTTATTTTTTCAGAAACAGCTAATCCTCTGCTGGCAGACAGTACTTCTCATGCCTGCTCATGACAAAGCCAGTGCCCTGTATTTTATGTGCTGGACAAGTAAAGGGAGTAGTTCTGGTTTCACCTGATACTGGCCTTACAGCAAGTGATGAGCTGCAGGCTTTTGGTCATTCTTACTAAAAATGTCACATCTTTTCATGTGAACAAAAGATTCTCCTCCTCAGGAGCCACACAGACTTGCGAGTCTGGATGAGCAAGGATAAATCTCTATATAATTCAAACAATTTCTATTTTCAGGAAAGATGGCAGAGTGAACATCTGCACAAATTGCTGGTTTGTAACATGTGAAACCATGTGGAACATATCTGGTGGTTTGGAGCCACATTTAGCATGTCCTTAGCTTAGCAAATAACTGGCTATAGATAACTGGCAAGATCATTTCATAACCCATAAAAATTAATGTAGTATTTATCTACCTAAAAACTCACCCCTCCTGTTTGCAACATATTGGCCAATGAAAAATCAAGTATTTAAAGGCTCCCTAAAACCCCTAAAGGGCTGTTACTAAGACATGACCTTTCTTGTTTATGAGAGCAAATACAAACAGGATGTTGGGTTGATAGTACCAAGTATCTCTCTCACAGTTTGTTTTAATAGCACTGTATTTATGTTAAAAATCATTTACACATTCCATCTGTTCAGATAAAATTCCATAAAAGAGGAACACCCAAAGCCACAGCCTTTCAGCCACCTGACACCATTTTCACTGGGTTTTGCATACTTGGATTATGCCCATTTGCAGCTTCGACTCAAAGAGCTTAAAAAACTGCATTTGAGCAATTTATTCTATCCTCTCTACTGGCCTTTCATTAACATTTGCAGCTCTCAATAGAACAAACCAAGTTAGGCCAGCATTAGAACAGCACCAGCTGTGGGAACCCTGCCTGTCTCAAAGGTATTAAATTCTTATATTGGGAACAAAAGTTACATAAAATGCTCCTTCAGACCGTTCAGAAAACTTCCTGCTTAGTTCAGAAAACAGCCTGTTTTGGAAACAAAGAGGAAAGATAAATTCTCAGGGAAGGAACATTTCAGAGAGGGTGTGGGATTTCCACCCTGAAGGAACATTTAACACCAAACCCATGACCCATTAAAACATAACCAGTGTTTGACATTAAGATCAAATAACTAAAATTTTGTCACTGCTTAATGCTGAAGTCCATCAAACAGTGATTTTTCCAGGATACATGGCTTGACACACAATATAAGCCTTTTCCTCTGATCCAGGCATTATTCTAAAACTCTTAGAAATGTTAAAAATAGAGGCACAAATAAGGGAATTTGTGTCCTTGATGTTTTCTCTTTCTCTTCCTTTTTCTTATTGCCTTACAGACAAATGGTGTCCCCTTATTGACCACAAAATCAAAAAAAAGTGAGGATTTATGATGCTTCAAAGCACAGCTGTATTACTCCAGGTTATTTTGGAAGGTTAAGTAATTTATAAACCCACAACTGTTCCCATATTTATGCAATAGGTGCCTACTGCATGGACTAAAGTGATTAAACATCCCTAATCTGTCTGCAGCTGTATCTTGTCCAATTAACTCCACAGCTGTCTCAAAAAACCTCTCAAAATTTGTTCACTAGAACAAATTAGGTTTTAGAAAAAATAGTAAAAAATAAAGACAGGGACAAAATATCCTACTGTGTTATCTTCAAATTTATACAGAAATGGGGAATGATTTTCTTTTTAAATCTTGCTAATAATTCCTATCTTTTATGTCAAGGTTCAGCAGTGCAGAATCCCTACTCTTGTTACTGCACTGTTAATATGATGAAATAGTGCCTATTAAACAACGTGTTCAAACTGGTGCACTTCCTCAAACTACCATCTTTCCTAATTTTATTTCCATTTCCCCTCAAAAAAAGGAAGTGTACCACAGAAACTGATTTAGACTGGAGCTGTTACATACTGTATTTTTTTTAGAGATGGTTTGGTTTGTAGTGGAGAGCCAGAGTGGCAAGAGATGAGCTTCTGTAGTGAAGATATAATCTTCAATGTCAAAAATCATGTCCTCCTTATCAGCAAACAGCAGGTACAGATATTTAAACATCTCGGCCAGGAAGAATGAGTCCATCCTGTGGAGGAAAAGGAGATGTCCTTTAGGGAGATCTCATTTCTAGAATATCAGTAAAATAAATATTCCTAGTTCTCCATCTCTGAAGACTTCATGACTATTACTGCTGGACATAATTCCATTAGCATTCCTTCTGCTTGGAAGAAGCTATGTTTGGAGGGAAATGATTCAGCACATTCAGTACAAAAAAGTATTACAGAAAAAACAAATAAACCTCCTGACAAACTTACAGATTTGAAGTATATTTAGCTTCAATGTAATTCATCTATTGCTCTCAGACAAATGAAAGGTTATTAAACTGAATTTATTCTTCTAGAGCACCCTATATCTCTACTGAAACAGTGCACAGACTGTTTCAATGCATTTACAGTTCAATACAATTACAGACAGGTAATTTAGGACTTGGTTATCAGACTGAAGACAGACAGCTCCTCAAATCTCAATTAATTCAATTACACAAGGCAATTTGATTTTTTTTCTGTATTTTTATATTTAAAAAAATAATTGTGCAAACTTTACCTGTCTTCATGACTTCCTGTACGAACATCCTTCATTGCAGCAAACCCACAGGGAACTCTGGCATACTTGTTCAAGTTTTCAATGAGGGTTTTCCCTACTTCTAGGTAGTAAGGGTCTCCTGTGGCCTATGAAATAAAACAAAAAAAATTTTTTATAACCATTACATCTTGTTTATATCCTCAACTGGCTCCAGTTTAAGTTAAGCTGGAGATATGCTACTCAATTCTGTATTGAAATAAAACAGCAACAAAACTCTAGGTGCAAGAAAAAGTGCTCAAAGGTCAGAGGAGTGAATGTACCTTATACAAGAAGTAGGTGCTTTCAGCAAATTCAGGCCTCAGAGGATGCTGAGCCCAGTGAACTCTGAAGTCTGTTGTGAATGCCTGAGGATGAGAAAGAGCAGACGAAAATAATGCAGGAATGCAAACCAAACACAGGTTTATTTGAATTCCATGTTAACTGTAACCAGCCTAGCTTTGATAAACACCATTTTTGCAAACATACCTACCACCTGACACCTCCAGTGCAGTCAAGTGTCACTGCACACTGACGGATGGTTAGGCAGCTGTTTCTAAATTAATACCACAGGCTACAAGTCAGATATCTAAAAATTTCCTAGTCTATCTACTCAGTCTTAATGTGCACTGGGAAAACCCACTTCTGTCATATATTCACTACTATTTCATACTAAGCTTTAAACTAAGTCTTTGCTCAGGAGATGGTCTGTTGGCTTAAATACAACTACCTGACCTTTTAAAGTTTCCTTCATAAGTACAAAACACAAAAAAACCAACCAAAAAACCCATGAAGAGCCAAACTACACCACTTTAAAAGCCCTCAAAAAAAAAAAAAAGTCATTCCAGTGCTTAGCATTCTTTGCTCTCAGTAACCACACTCGGTGAATGTGGTGTTAATTAAAATGTTCTCTAATAGAAATAAGCTTACACTAGAGGAAAGTCAAAATTAAACCCAGAGTCAGAAGCTTTCAAATATAATCTGAGTCATCACAGATGAAAGATATGCATTTCAGCAGGTAAACAAGCTTTTCTGTGCACAATGGACTTGCTCAAAGACTTGCAGCATCTGCAGTAAGTTTGTGTGCTGACTTTCAAAGACATTATACAAAATTTCAGAACATCCTCTCAGCTGTCCCACATGCAGAACTGCAAATCACATAAGAATGCTGTGGAAATGAGCCTTTGATTTTAATAATATATATACCTGCTGGTTTTTCAAATAGGCATCTGCAACTGTTCAAACTGAGGTAATAATCAGTTTACACAATCAAAAATACAAATTTTTGATTTACAAAATCAAAAAACTACTACCTTACCTCTGGAAGAAAGTTATGCTTTTTTATAACCTGATACAGCATCTCATGTGTTTCAATAGCAGGTCTAATATCACCCTTCAACACCTAAAATTAAATAATAAAAGTAACACTAATTCACCAAGCATAGGAATAATACTCAAGGTTAAAAACATTCATAGTGTGTTCATGTAAAGCTATAGAGCAGCCACTACATATTGTAATTATTAATCCCTATCAGTGTAAGTCACAGCTACTCCTAAGAGTTTTTTAAGCAAAATCAGTGAACTCATTAAAATTATTGCTTATGTAGAACAAGGGCCTCTGACATTTACAGAAAACTGGGGTGAAAATTTAATTTAGTTATCTTAAAGATGTCAATGGCACACAAAATAGAAAACCAGTTACCAGGAAAAAGGCAGCTTAATTGGAGTATTTTCATGACTAGGAGTGAAGGAAGCAAATTACAGGAACATACTTGTCCTGATACTCAACACAGCCAGAAAAGCACATTAACTTGCATCATAGCATTGAAGTGACTGGAAGACTTAAGTACAGAAATCATGGAATCAGAATGGTTTAGGTTGGAAGGGACCTTACAGCCCATCCAGTGCCACCCCCTACCATGGGCAGGGACACTTTCCACTATCCCAGGTTGCTCCAAGCCCTGTCCAGCCTAGCCTTGGACACTGCCAGGGATGTTCTCTCAGTATTTCTGAAAATCACATTACTACGCTTGACTTGAAAATCATATATCCAACCCAGTTAATAATTTCTTTGTTCTTAAAACCATCTCTACATGGGTTTTACACCTTACCTGCAATCCAGGGAAGAAAGCAAGCAGAGAATCCATCCAGGTCCGAGCATTTAGCATTGGTTTATGAATGTGAACGTCAAGGAGAAGAGGTGGCTGGCTGATGTATCTCATTATGGCATCATAGTGCTGCCAAACATCAGGAAAAGCAGGAGTTTGTATCAATTCATTCCCCAAAAGAGACAGATCACTAGACTGGCATTGTACTTGAATGGCAAAGCCAGTACTACATTCCCAATCATTACTACATTTGGCAGTGCCACTAATCTCTAGTTTTGCAAACTAAAACCAAGTGTAGTAAATACTGAAAAGCTCCACAGTATTACACTTGCAAAACTTAACACATTTCCAAGGAATACACACACACAAAAGTATATCCAGCAGCCATGTGATAAACAGGAACTATCACAGTTAAGGCACATTTGTTTTGGCTGAATTTTAAAGCACACTCTACAGAAAGCTGAAATTGCTTTCTCTGAACAACAGAATTCCAAAGCATATGGATCTCAGGAGGAAAAGGAGGTTAAAAAACCCAAACAAAGCAGCTGAACTGGATGGCTCAGAAGAACTTCTAAACCCACTAGGTTACTTGCCACGTTGCTGACTTCCAATGCTACATTTTGTTTTCAGAAGGTGCAATCCTGAGCACATAACTGACAGGAAACACTTAACAGATCTAGCTCAAGGAAAATGTAACACTGGGGGCTGCCCCTTAGGACCAGGAAATCATCTTTTCACCTAAAGTATTACAACTTTAACTATGGAATTAGTCCACTTCTAATAAAAAAAATCATGCTATATGATAAAAAATCATTTTATGATCTAAGATGCTTTCAATGGATATTGCTATTTTCAAAAGAAATAATGCTTTTATGAAATATGATGCTGACCAAGTTGCTCAGTAACTTATGAATTAAAAAAATATGTAAGCGTGGTTTTCAGCTTGTATACTTAAATGTGTCCTGGGCCTGAAGATCTGCAATGCAAAGCAAGATCCACGCATTAATTTTTTGTGTTGCTACAGGACAGAATGAAATTGTACAATGGCTTGGAAGAAGAGGGCCTTACATTCTTTTACAGAAACATTTGCAGTACTGGTCTGGAAATACAGCTTCTCCTGTACTGGGAACATGGATAAAGGCCTAGAAGGTTCTGAGTTTTACTGGATGGGGTTAAAATAACTGCTCAGGTGACAGCTAATCACCCAAGATTAGCAAAAACCCTCAGTAAAAAGAGCTGGCCCTAAACACAGCAGAAGTCACAGAAATTCTGCTGAAGATCCCTTCTCAAGCTAACAGCTGACAACACAATTACTCTGAAATTTGTATTGCAGAAGGCACAAACCTGAGCAAGGTGTTAACTTACCGTGTTAAATCTTTCCAGGAAACTGTCATCTCCCAGCAAGACATAGGCTTTTAATAAATATTCATAGTATGAATCTATTCCTGCTCCAACTCCACTATCTAGGAACAGGTGAAAATAAAAAGGTGGCTTTACTTTATGTAGTGATATGGGTATTTTCCACATTTTCCCACTTTAATTTTGAGGGCTCTTCCAGTGAAAGGAAAAGCCTCCTTTCACTGGAATTAAGGCACAGATGGAAGCAGAGACACAACACTGTGTGTCTATGCCAGAGGCTCTGCACTACCAGTGCACATAATAATATGGACAGACATGCACTGAAGACACTTATTTCACAGGACATCACTTCTCCCATCCTATTTATACTTTTCCCATGTATTTATAGCAAAGTCTCTGAAAATTCATCCCAAGGCATTTCCCTCTTGGCATTAAAGAGGATCAGGGAACACTTTGCCTTGAATAAAACCAGTTTCTCTACCAGAGAGGGCTTTGCTCTCTCAGAGCAGAGCCAGGCTTTGGGGCAGCAGGTTTCTCCACTGCCTATGCCATCAATATCTTTCAGCAGTCCAGGTAAGCATGCTGGGGGTGGGTGAGATCCCCCTGGCTGTGGGTCAGCCCCACCTTTGCGGACCCAGTCTCCAGTGTGGATGTTAATGGTGACCCCCACTAAGTTGCTGCTGCGCTGCCTCTTCTCCCAGATAAAATCCAGCGCCTTCCGGGCATATTCCTGCAACAACAACAACAGGGAATTAGGGAAACAGACACTAAGCTCTCTGATTCTTCTGGCTATTTCAGTGAAGATGATAGGATAGGAATAGGATGTTTCATGTCTAACAATTTCAGAACTCCTTCTGATCTTCAGAATATTTATTGTGGTCACTTCTGTATTACTCTAACTGCTTTCGATCAAAATTATTTCCTGTGATTTAAAAAATTATTTAAAAAATCAAACCTTAGAAGAAAGCCCACAAACACTACAAATCTCAACATATACAAATGTTTTTTGTGCAACACAGCTAAGACATCAGTTTCATGAACTCAGAATTGTTTTTCCAAATTACAAAATGTAGACACAACGCTAAAGACCTAAAGCAAAAAATAAGATATTGTAGAAAGCAAACCTCAAATATAGATGTTCCTGTGAATCTGCTTAAAGCTGCAAACTCAAGGATCAAGGTACCAGCACAAGCTGTACAGGTGTCAGTTTCTGTTCCTGTGCGTGCCTCTGGATGTCTTACACCAAATTTTAAGTTAACCTAGAGAAAAATAGAGATTAACATCTTTATTTTTCCTAGCTGAAAGAATTTACACTCCTATGGTTGTATAGCAAGCATATAATCTGTGCTCTTTCTAAAGACAAGAAAAAACAGATCTCTTTGGTTTTGCTCTGCCAACTTAGACATGCACAGAGAACGATCCACAAATACTCAAAATCACAACCCTCCCAAACAAGAACCTGTTGCCTGGTTCAGTAGACATTGAATAAGAGAATACACTCTAAAAATCTAATCCAAGCAATTTTTATAACAACAAATCAGGAACTCAGAACATCATAAATGCTCCTGGAAATTTAGTTTTGTAAACATCTCAGTACTCCTGGCTCCTGAGAGTATCTGCAATTTATCAGCTTTCTATTTTCTGTCCACTTAGTAAATATAGAAATGATTTTGGAAACAGATATGAAATCAAAACAACAGAAGTCTTGATTACAGCTGTAATCCTGCATTACAGAAGCAGAACTTACTCTTGGATAAGGGAGACCACTAGTGGTGTTAAAAGCAGGTAGAAGCTTGTAGCCCAGTTCCTTTGCCATGTGCAGGAGTTCACCATTGTACCACTGCATATATTCACCTTTTTCTTTCAGCATAATTGCCACTGAGTGCCCACCTAGGAGACCTCTAAACACAAGAGAAATTATCCACATCTCAAAAGGTATGTTCATCTCAACAGCAAGGACAACTCTACGATTTAGATGACATGTACATAACTGTGGCCCTAGTTTTTAGACTGCTGATCCAATTCCCATTATAATCAAGATTAGCTACCAGTATTTTGGAAGCAATTCTTCTTGTTTATCATTGGAATCATTGATTCATCAATATTAGACAGGAATAGCAACCAAGACCTCCAAAATGGCATATAATAACTTAAAATTACATGCTCTGATCCTGCATTGAGCCCCAGAGGTCCCTTCCAAGCTGAAATAATCTATGACCCCAGGTCTCAAAATCTGGTAAATCAGTATGGAACAGAGCCATTTGCAAGCCTGTTTCTCTTAAGCAAACCCACTGCTCCCTCAGCATGCACGTGGGGTTCTCAATCAGCAAAGCTGTGCCTGCAGCAGTGAGATGGGGGCAGCTTGATCCAATACCACTGCAGCAAGTCCTGCCTTGCATTTTAAAACCACTCTCAGGCAAACTGACAAAGGCACAACTATTTCAAATAGGTGGAACAGCACAGAAAGGTGTGTTAAAGACACTGCCTAAAATCCACATTTTTAGGAGTTTTGAAAACAAAAGTTACTCACCCAAGGACTCTTATGTTGGTTTCAAAGACAGACACAACTATGTCATTATCTAAATTAACATCCTTTATTACTTTTTTTACAGCCTCTTCAAACTCTTTGGTTTTATTTAACACCTGGAATACAACAGTGAGCAGGTGTTCAGTTCCAGTACAGCTGATGCAGTCAGTGTATTTGCATACAGGATATTTCAGTGCACACAAAGTTACCCAAGAAATATGAACATACAATTTAAACCAGGAATACATCAGTGGTTATTAAGAGGTGTCCACCACTAACTGAGCCTCTTGCTCTAGACTACAAGGGAAAGCAAACCCTTTTGTGTTAAGTTAGAGCCAAAAAAAAAGCAATATAAAAAAGTATCAATGAAATGTGAAAGAACTGCTGTAGTTATTACAACCAATTCCAAACTCCATCCTCACAGCACTTCAAAGTTCCCACAAGCAACAGTCACTTCAAACAGAGCCAGAGATCAACAGTCATGAAAAAGAAATCTAAAAATAAGTCTGAGCATCAGAAGACAATCTCTCTGTTTTATCAAAGCTTATCAACAGATTAAGCTTACCACAAGAGTGTCCAAGGTATCAATTAAGGTCAGTGAAAACCTGTGAAAGAAAATTTAAAACGGATTTACTGTAGATCTGTATGTGTAGGAATTAAGTGATTTTTAATAGTAACTGATACCAGGGAAGAAACTAAATTCTCACAGACCACCAGCTGCAAAACAATCAGTTGTACTCAACATGTTTAGTATAAAAACCTCTTTCTAAGTTTCTTCCCTTTGCTAGTGACCAGAATAGGAGCTGACAAAGAAGCTATGATTACAGATACATTTATTTACTGCTAAGCTTTCTAACTTCTGGTAAGCAAATTTAATTTTTATTTCTTGTCTCCAATCAAATCTATTAAGAAACCCAGCATAAAAGTTTAAGTGGTTTTCCAGCCTCTGTTTCACTTGTTTTTTCAAAAAAAAGAAAAATGTTGAGATCAAAAGCCATTCCAAGCTAAATTTCTCATACCAGAAACTGTTCTAACACTAGCAAGTGGTAGGCTTAAAATAAAGAACTACTTTATTTATTCTAAAATAAAGAACTATTTTAACAGTGTCCAAGGCCAGCCTGGACAGGGCTTGGAGCAAGCTGAGCTAGTGGAAGGTGTCCCTGCCTATGGCATTGGATGGGCTTTAAGGGCTCTTCCAACCCAAACCAGGTTGGGATTCTGTGATTATTCCATGAAAAGAGAGCATCAAGTCAGCTCCACAGTGTCTGAAACAAGGAGATCCTAACAAGGATCAGAGGTTTTCTCCAGGGCTGTTCTAGTGCATCCCAAGCTGAGAGGATCTTTCCCCATCCTAGGAATTATATCTATAATTGTATCTTAAATATGTCTAATTCCAACAACTGCTCCTATGCTAAGACACACCCACAACACAGAATTTACAGAACATGATGGTGTTAAAACTGAACACTTTAGAACAGTTAAAATTGCCTACTGAGGAGCATGCACCAAGGATTTCAGTAAGTGCCCAATGTCTGAAACCTGGCAGGCAACATGTGACAACCAAAATCTAATTAAGTGTTCCTATATTACAATTCTCTTTAATTTGTAAAGACATAAGGGCATTCTGTGAGTGCTGTTTTACAAGAGACAGATAACTAATGACTGTGCACAACTGCCCCTAACAAATCCACAACTTTTTCAGTACAAAAGGAGGGAAATTATGCATTTCACATCTATATGGAAGGCTCCTGAGTTCTCCAGGGAAACAGAACTGACCCAGCTGCCTCACCCTGTCATTCTGTGATTGCAAAGACTGGCACAGAAGACAACTGATGAGGCAGCTGACAAGAAAAAGGATTAGATAAGAAATCTGCTACATAATAATGTAACTAATTATAAGGTACAGAATAAAGCCTGTATAGAGAAAAACAATAAATACACACAATAATTTAATGCATCTAAAGGTAGATGGTAGGGAGGAAGGTATTTTTACTCAAATGGACTGGAAGGTATTTTTACTCAAATGTTGATATGTTACTTTTAAAAATGGTCATTAAAAAGAATGGAATAAAAATACATTTTCTTGATACTTTTCATCTGCTGTATCTTTGGATACCTCCAAGGCAGCAGGATTATATAGAAATCTCTAGACTAAAGAACATTTGTACATAACAAAACATAGCCAAAATAACATGCTCAATATCCTAGAGACAATTAGAAGCAGTATTTAAGAGAAGGATCTCAGCTTTGATTAACACTATTGTGCTTAGAGACATTAAACAGTGATATTTTAAATAATCAGCTATTTGTTATTAAAGAATTTGATCTATAAACTGCACATATTCAAAGGTATCAATTACACATGTATTTAGAGTAGGTCAATTTTGCCTTTGATTATTCCATTTAACATGGAAAAAAACCCTGTCTTTAAATCTACATTTTGCTAGCCAAAGGATCAGTATTTTGTACTATCAGCTCCCTTAAAAGAAAGAATAGAAAATATTTCCATGTCTGAGATAATGTTCTATACTCAGCAAAGGCCTCAGGCTACCATACACATGATAATCATTTGACTGCTGGTTTTCAGAGAACTTTCTACTTTAAAAAATCACTTTAAATATCACTTACTAGGCCAGCATCATGGATAAGAGTTTATTGTTCTGTTCAGCTGGTCATTAACCCTTATAACCTGTACTACTAATACCATAAATGTCAGCCCACATTTGGAAGGTTTTCCTATGGAAAATACTTGGAGAATGGTTAAAAAATTTATCTTTGGATCTTATTCACTGGTCAATTCTCTTCTTCTAATTAAGGTACAATTTCACATCAGTTAACTTCATAATAATAAAACTACTTCTTACAAGTGCAAGTTTCTGGCCATATCAACAGAACAAACATGTTTTATGGGCTGCCAATTGTACTTCTATTCCCAGATGTTTACAGTG
This sequence comes from Ploceus nigricollis, assembly GCA_013399945.1. Lineage (NCBI taxonomy): Eukaryota > Metazoa > Chordata > Aves > Passeriformes > Ploceidae > Ploceus > Ploceus nigricollis. The sequence continues at coordinate 71,886 of VXBC01000601.1, read as the reverse complement.
ACTATTTCAGACACTAACTTTCCCAAGGCATCATCCACATCTCCTCGACTTGGCTCCTGACCCCGCACTCGTCCACGACAAGTTAAAGGCATGAGTTCATCAGCTGGATACGCATGCTCCTGTTGGGAACAAAACAGGGGAATCAGTTACAGTGCTCACAGCCACCCTTGGCAGCCTATAAAAGGAATCCTCATCATGCTCTTCTTCAGAAAACCTGCATGGCCATCACAGAGCCTTGCACGTGGGAAGGGACCTCTAGAGTGCATCTTGTCCAAGCCCTCTGCTGGAGCAGGGCCACCCAGACCCAGCTGCCCAGTACCATGTCCAGACAACTCCTGAGCATCTCCAAGGAGGGAGACTCCATGGCCTCTCTGGGCACTGTGGTCAACTCCACAGTGTAAAAGTGTTTCCTCCTGTTCAGAGGGAACCTCCTCCGGCTCAGTTTATGCCCATTTCCTCTGAGCACTGCTGAGAAGAGCCTGGCTCTGTCTTCTTGACAGCCTCCCTTGTTAAATTCCTTAGAGCCTTCTCTTCTCCAGGCTGAAGAGCCCCAGCTCCATCAGCCTTTCTGTACAGGGAAGATGCTCCAGCCTCTCCATCACCTTGATGGCCCCTCACTGGACTCTGCACAATGAGCTCTCCTGGCTGAGGGTGACAGTCAGCAACCGGTAAGAAAACTCAGAAGTTCAAACAAAAAATTATTTAATTACTACATAAGGCATAAAAGATAACATTCACCCAAAAAACCCCTAACAAGACTGAGCCTTTTACAAACATAACTGACACTAATATAACAAATGTAAGACTGACATCAATGACAATTAATCTTAAACCTATCTAATTCCAACCAACACGAAATCGCCTCCTTTAGAAGCTTAACACAAATGGTTTGGGACAGAGCTTTTCTCTTGATTTCAGCAGGAAACTGGCTGCTGTACTGAGATCTTCAGTTTGACTTCTGGTGGAGAACTAACATGTGGCAGGATAAAAAACTTCAATTGCTGCACTGAAACTGCAAGTAAACACATTCAAAATATTTCCAAATATATGGTACAAAAATAATCTGTATTCAAGCATGAAATAAAAACAAAAAAGGAACATTCCTCTATAAATAAACAGCTCTTACAGCAATTGCTTTTGAAACTGATGGTTTGTTTCCCTGTATACCACCCTCCTGAGTGTTTTGGTCTTTGCTCAAGTCTTTGTTCTCCTCAAGTTTAACTACAAAAGGCAGAATCTAGATCATTTTAATACAGCTTAGATGTTTCTGAATATCTCTGCAAAGTATTCAGAAAAACAGATTAAAGAAGTACACAACAAAAGCAATGTCAAAACTGAGATCTCTGGCTTAAATTTTGGATAAGAGAAGTGATAAAAATCTGGAAAAATAAACTTCTAGCTTTACAAATAAAGAACTTGAAGCATTTTAAAAAATAAAAGTTCACTTATTCTCTGCCTGCAGCAGAGAATGAGCAGCTATTGGATTGAGTTACTTCCCAACTTGTCACTGGCCTCAAGTGACTGACATTTTCACATGTTCTGACAGCCAAGAAGAAAAATATCCCCATTATTACAAACGTTGTTGAAGGACTGAAAAAAACCAGTAGCTTTTTCTCAAAGCTTCTGTTAACAAATTAATAAAGAAAAAAAAAGGCAAGGGAATTTCCCTTGCAATCAAACATGAATTTTCAGTCTTCTAAATACACATGTCTAAAATATGTATTAATAGAAACAGAAAATCAAAACTTTTCAGCTGGCTGTTTGAAAAACACCTGCAGAAATACTTCATTCTCCTGTTGTCAGAATCAAGTCTGATACTCTAATCTTTTCCTCAGCTTTAAACAAGCAATTCACATTTCTCTGTTTGTTTAGTGCTCCAGCATACGTGGCAAATAAATATCCTTTTGGCTTCAAAGTTTCCAGGATAGCTGAAGTTTTCCCTCTCATTCAAACAGAATTTTCTTGCTTCAGATGTGGTAAGACCCCTACCAGTTGCCAATTTATCACACAATGAACAGTAGAAGCACAGATCCTTGTAATATTTTATCCAATTTTGCCAAACACATAAGTTTTCCATTGAGGAAATCCAAGCCAAGTGTTTCTCATGGAACCAGATTACAAAAATTACGACCAAAAAGCCTTGATGTTTAACTGCAAAGGTTTCAAAAGTACAGAGCTTAAGTTAAAAGGAGAAACTGCACCCCTTTGAAAATCCTCTTGGCTTGGCTTTCTGTCCACTCTGCAGTCCTGTATCTCTCCCTGTATGTATAAAGTTTTAACTCCTGAGATTTTAAGTTTGAATTACATATTAAACTTTAAACCATAACAGACAACCTGGGACATGTGGCAAGATGCTGCCAGGAAACAGCAGTTTGTGCTGCAGGAACTGATGCAACTTGAGAGGTGTTTCTGTAACAGCCACGAAGAATGTGCAAGAATGTCCATATAAAGCCAGTAAGAATTAATCTTTTATATTTATCTTAGTCACATCCACACTTTCTCCTCAGGAGTGTATTACTTATAGAATACTTGAAAGCAATTTTTCCTTGAGGAAGTCCACTCCAAGTAAGTATTTATTGTTAAGCTTTTGTAAAGAGAGCCAGACCAGGGTGCGTGGAATGGCTCAGAGATCCAGAACAGGAGGACACCTGCACAGGAATCACAAGTCAGAGCAAAAGAAACCACAGCCAGCATGGCCCATGGTCATATGACAGTCACACCCTGGGCACAGCCTGGATATGGCACCAGATTCCCTTTCTCTTCTACAAACAGTTTGTAGAAGAACGCCCAAACTGCATCCGACATGGCTTACCACTGAAAAAAATATTCAATGTCATTTTCACCTACAAAATAAGTGAAATCAATTTCTGTTCTCCAGAATCTAATGCTTACAGACAGCTCTTCCAAACTCCCTTTTCCTAGAATTTCCAACCAAATTCTTTACTGCTGATAGCCTGACATGAGATAAACTGGTTTGGGAAAGGTCGGCATGGATTAGGAGAGTTACCACAAGCAATTCTTAGTTACCACTCTAAAAGCCATCACAACCCTCCTGAAAGTAATATTTGTGGTCTTTTTAAAGGCTTTATAGGTGCTGTTATTTATTTTAGCTCCCATTTTCACCCCTCCTTCCCAGATATTTCTATAGAATGTCATGTACTGTAGGTTGCTTTCTCCCCCAGGTCAGCAACAACTCCTCTGAAAAACTCCAAACAAGTATTTGACTTACCATATAATTGCTATATGCATGATCAAACATTTCAAGCACTTGATTTCTAAAAAAGAAAAAAAGAAACAGCATTAGTGGTCTGTCTCCCAATGGCTTTTAATACACCATCTTACATGTATCACACTTTAATTGTGAATGTCAGGCACAGGTCCTCTACTAACATACTCTACTCAAGTAAATGAAATATAGAATAATAATTTTTATTGATAGAATAATAATTTTTCTTTTCAGCTGCTCTTGTCCACTCCAGAAAGGAAAGACTCTTTCTTCACCTAACATGAAATTATTTGGGGATCTCTTGGCAAGCAAATACTAAAGAAAACCCTTACATTTGTATCATGTGTTTGAAAGGACAGAAATGCTTCTACATATAAAAACTCCCAAAAAAACCACATTGTTTTTTTAAGACACAGCACTACTTCTGATCATTCCTAACTGTTTCACTAAGGAGCCCTGCAAAGAAAAAAAGATGCTAATTTCTACCATCAACATAATTCACAATCTCTGCTGATAAGACAGAACATAAAAGAGCCAGGAACACCACAATTATATTGTAAATATCCAATTTAGTTCAATGACTTGGAAATTCAAGAAGTAGTTTTAACTCATCAAGTGCATTAAGGCATCAAAAGAGCAGAGGATGGTGCCTTTCCCAGGTGCCTTTCAGGTTGCAGCAGGCAAAACCCCAGATAAACACACACAGCTGCCAGGTGATGCAGCACACAGAAAATTGCTTAAAACCTACATTTACAGCCAAACACAAACCACAGCAGGACATGGCCTGCACATGCCTGGGGCATCAGATAATATTTTAAGTGCAATGCAAAAATTTTAAAACAAATTGGGAAATGAAATTTCAACTCCTTGTGTAGCCTCATGAAGAAAACATATAAAAGACTGCACACACAAATTATCCTGAGAACCCATGACGGAAAACCCCAGTAACTGTAAACACTGGAGTTAAATATCAACTTATACATGACAGCTGGACTTGATGATCTTGGAGGCCTTTTCCAACCTTAACAACTCTGTGATTAACAAATGTGAGAGTATCCACACTGCTTCTCCAGCAGACTTTTTGCATTGTTGCTCTGTACAACTGACCACTGGATGGGAAGAGGACGATGAAACAGAAACATACTAACACTAGCATACTAACACAAAATACCCTTGACTGCAAATTTGTTTTAAAAAGTCACACTCCATGCAGGAAAATGTATTTCCACATACGTTGTAATATTTACTCTTGAACTAAAAATTAAAATAAAAGAATCAGCCTCTTACACGTAAGTGCACGGGGACCGAAGCAGTTTAGGTTACATCCAGGAACTAGGCAGAACACACGTAAACATTCACCTTTTTTATGACTCCCGCACTCTCGCACAGGCACGGCCATAATTAAACCGACCGAGTGGGGCTTTACACTTACCTTTGCTCACTTTCACCCCGAGCTCCACGCAAGCCCTGGCTGAAACCTCCAAGGCGAGCTACAAGTTCACACAGCACATGGCTTGATCCCACACGGGAGAAGGGGCCACGTGTCCCCAACAGCTGGGTGAGCTGCCCCAAAACACCCGCCAGGGTCCGGCACACGCAGCCCCAACACGGCAGGGCACCGACGCCACGCGTTCCCGGAGTGTTCGGGGGCAGACGGACGGACGGACGGACAGGGGACGCCGTCCCGAAGCTCTGCGCCTGCAGCCGCCCAGCCCAGCCCAACCCGGGGGCAGCGCACACCCCCTGCCCGGCACGGCGGGGCCCGGCCCGCCGTCCTTCCCTCCCTCCGTCCTGCCGTCCCTGCANGAGAGGGTCGACGTGGACAAAGGGCGGGGAACCACAGCTCCCGGCGTGCCCCGCGCTCCCCCAGGCGCTGCCCGGAGCGGCCCCGAACGCGCCCCAAGCGCGGAGTGTGCCGGGAAGGGGCGGGGTGGCTCCGACGGAAGGGGCCGTACGGACCGGCCCATCGTGGGCAGGGACGGGATTACAGAGCCCTGTCCAGCCTGGCCTTGCACGCTCCCAGGAATGGGGCAGCCACGGCTTCTCTGGGCCCCCTGTGCCAGCGCCTCACCACCCTCACGGCGAAGAACTTCCTCCTAAATACCCAATCTAACACTCAGTTTGAAGCCATTCCCCCTCACGCTGTCACTCCGTGCTGCCCTAAAAACTCCCCTCTCCGTGTTGGAAACACCGCCGTCACTCCCACCTGCCTGAGGAAGGTTTATTTAATAAAATCCCCCAAATTATCACACCCTCACAAAAGCAGCCTCCCAGCAATGGAAGGGAAGAGCGTCTTTATTTCCATGACAAGCGTTTGTACAAAGTTCCAAGCAAATACAATGTGTTTCATGTCCTGGCCCTTAGCAGTGGGAACCCCATGGAGTGCCACAGCCCAGCCCGCTCCCCTCAGGGCCACGAGAGGAGATTTATTACGGTTCCCGCTTTGTGAAGGAAACTGCAAGAAAGCAACAAACCCGATGGAATGGGTGCATTATTATCATTTCTGATCAGTGGTCCCACGTAACCTTGCAGATTGCTGAGCTCTTCTAACCAAGCTGTTGCTTCTAAGCAATGACTAGAAAAGCACTACTTTATCCATTTGCAAACGGGCAGAAAATGCCCAAAACCGGGAAAAAAGTCCCATGGCCACGAGGAACTGCAATTTAAATTATACAGGCTAAATCTTCCCCATCCTTACCCATCTCTCTGGTGAAAAACATCTGAGCATCTGCATTCAGCAATGCAACACGTATCATAGGAAAACATTACCCAGATCTAGGCCTGCCACAGAAATAACTCCAAAATTACCATTATGGAAATGCTTATGCAAAATTCTCTCTGTACGGATATATCTAATTCATATTAGAATGAATTAGTTTCCTTTTGCAGGAGGCTGCAGTCTTTTTTGCTGCCATGATAATTGTCTTTCATGCAAAAAAAGTATTATAACCCCATCATGTCCCCTAATTTTAGCTTAAAAAGGCTGCTTGCTGCTGCTTAACTCTAGAGCACTTTATAAATTTGAAATCACTTAACACTCAGTACCAATTAAAAATAGTTAATGATTTGTAAAAGTGAAGCAGCTGACAGTGAAATAACCAATGATTTGTAAAAAAAAATTGGCTGGCAGTGGTTTGTATATTTCCAAATTAGTATTTTTGCATGAAATATAAGGAGGAAATGAGTCAAAGTACTTCTGCAAGAAAAATGTCTGTGACCTTCACGTTTCCAAACCACAGTACAGTTCCTAGAATAAATAGGAACTGCATTTATTTTACTGCAGTGACAGAGTAGTTAATCCAGTTACTCAACAAGGTTCCTTCCTCACACAGTAATATTTGCCTGTTCCTCTAGTGTCAATTTTCTGTTAGTATTAAAGAATATTTTGATAGCATTAAAAGACTTTGCACAGTTTGCTGAAGTTAAATGCTAACACATATTATGCTCCCGGGACTTTGTTATTTCTTCCTGTGTCTTTATGGGCATAAATCCTGCAGTCCTTGCTGCAATTATAATTAATCTTTGCTGTCCTGTACTGTATGACATTCAGAAACAGGCTCAAAATGCAGGGCCAGAATTTCAAGGTGCCTTAAACTGACCTCTAAAGTGAGGTCTTGCATTTGAAAGGCTGATTTACTAAAATACTGGGTTTCACCTCCAAGCTTTTCTGTGCAAACTGAGATGCAAAGAACACATTTAAGCAACTCTGCACCAAGATCATGGCTTGATACAGATCGTGTGTATGAAAGCAACTGTCTCATTTTAATAACTCCTTTTGTAATGTGATTCTGCCCTCCAAAATCTAAGCACATGAAAAACACCCTCTGGCTGCCTGTCACTTCAGTTAACATCTGCATTAGAAATTATAGATGCAATGATTCTAGTATTTCACAATTGTTGCCACTTATTACATGATCTCCACACCTAAAAAGGTCTACAGACCTGAGTAACTCAGTGGGAATGGGAATGGCAGGACTCAATATTCTGTATGAAATAGCTGTAAGTGAATCTATTTTATGGTGGGATTTAAACCAGAGAAATGCTGCCTAATGGTTATAGTTATTGTAAACATTCTCTTCTCTCCCTTCCACAAAACAAAACAAAATAGCCATAAAGTGCTCTGGAAGGCTAAATAACCCCGAAGTGCAGAGTGGGACTGAGAAACCTGCTCCCATACCTTCCCCTTTTTAAATACAGCAATAAGAGAAAAAAAATTTTTAAATCAGAATATTTGCTTGTCTTTGATATCTGCCAAAACTTGAAAATAATTAAGTAATCCGTTTGCAGGGTTTGCATCGTGTGGCTTTTCAGCAATCTACTAAATCAACTATTTGGTTCTGTTTACTATTAAAAAATGTTTTTATTTCCTGTATACTGCATGCAAATACTAAAAGCATCCTCGAGTACCAACCACCAGAATCAGCGGTACTTGTCAAAACCATGCATTTAAAAATCAAGAGGATCCCTAAGAACAGCTAAGTTGTTAAAATAAGTTGATGATAGTTGGGCATTTGAAGCATTCAGTGGTCACATTTCCAGACTTTTTCTCTAGCTTTAAAAGGGAGCAGATCTGAAGTGACAGATGAGATTCCTCAGCAGTAATCTGGTTTTAACCAAAACGAAACCCGTCACCCATCCCTCAGGAAGGGATTCGTGGGAAACCTGCAGGAGCTGGGGACACCACAACAAAGCGCATTTCCTCCAGCCCCGACCTGAACAAGTATTCAAAATTGAACAGGGATTACTGGAGAAAACAGGTCCTGCAGGGCTGGGCTGAAAGCTGCTTTCTACTCCTCAGAGTTTTGAGGTGCAGAACCATCTTCTCGGTGTTCTTCTGGGAGAATCGCTTTACCTGCGGCGCTTTGAATCCCTGCGTGTGAAGAGGATTGATCTCCTGACTCCCCCTCTCGCCACGCGGGCTCTGTGTCTGCCGTGCGCTCTGCCCTGGGCTGCCCCAGGCGCTGCTGCGGCTCCAGGGACACCGGCTCCAGCAGTCCTGGGCCCGGGTTTGCTCTATCCAGGATGGGCACGTCCCTCGTGGCTGCATCTGCAGCAGGGCGCGGAAAGGAGCTCTGTGTCCCACCGTCCTCCGGGACAGCGTGGCTGTTCCCTGCTCCTTCCTCCCCATCCACCGCAATTCCCGTGTGTTCCTCTGACTGCAACCTCTCACCTTCCGCACCTCCGGACCACACACTTGGTTTGCTCTCCACCTCTGCTTTTGCCTCCTGAGGCGGAGCCCAGCTCTCCACCAGCCACGGAGCTTGTGCCCCCCTGGGCAGGCTCTCTACCCTCGTACCATCTGTCCCCAGGCTGGCTGAGGACGGTCGCTCCTCCTTGAACTCCACACATTCTGCTGCATCTTCACTCTTCATCTTCTGGCTCACCTGAATTTCTGCCACAGCCACTTCGCTCAACTCATAGTTCCCATTATGGTGCTCCTGCAACTTCAGCAGCTCACCCTCACAGATCTCCTTTATGTTCTCAGCTGGAGTATCTGCTGGGATCTCAACTGTCAGCATCAGCAAACTCCTTATCTCATTCACATCATCGGGGGATTTACAACTCTTTTCTTCTGACTGGCTTTCTTTTTCTGGACTATCCCCAAACCCTGCTTTCCCTGTCTTTTCATCCTGGGAAACAATCTTTGTCTCAGTACTCTCACCACTTTCTTTTTTACTATCCCCTTCAAACCCTGTTCCTACTGCATTTTCACTCTGAGATAATTTTCCCATAATTTCATCTTCTACCTTGCTTTTCTTTTCTGCACTCCCTAAAATCTCTGCATCTGTTACACTCTCAGGTGGCAAAGTGAGCTTTATCTCAGAAGCATTCTCCTGTGCTGTGCTTGCTTTCTCAGTGCCGCTGACAGACACAGCAGCTGTTACTGTTTGACTCTCTGAAGTCACCTCTTCCTCCACTGCTCCTTCAGGTACCTTCAGTTCTTTTTTAGGGCTGGCTTCAAAATTTTTTACTGCAGTGTCAGTCCCAGAAGCTACTTTTTCCTCCACTTTTTGTTGTGCCTTGAGTTCTCTCTCAGTGCTCACTACACACTCTGATACATTCTCCAAGGCGCTTTTTCCATCTGCAACTCCTTGTTTAGTGTGGCCAGCCGAAGGGGACTCCTGTTTGTCACCAATGTCTGTAACAGCCACTGCTTCCCTCCTGCTGGCCTCATCACCAGCTGCACTAACAGAGATGCCTGCCTCTTTGTCTGGTGACTTTCCCTCATCAGCATCCTTCTCCCACACGATTTTCCCTGTCACAACGAGCGTTTCGTCCCCGTGGCTCTCGGTGTCCGACCCCTCGGCTCGGGGGGCTGCGGGCGCCTTGGCGGGGGTGCCCTGTGCTGATCCCCCCGGGGTCCTCAGCTCCGTCAGGCTGGACACGCTCTCCCAGGGCACGTTCAGGTTATCCTCAAACAGATTGTGCTTCCTCAGAACGGCAGCTTCATTGATCACTGAATAAAACAGAAACACCAAACTGCTTTGGGAAGGCTGACAGAAGCACAGGGAAGAACATACAGTGCTTTCCCAAGTTTATGTTGGACATTTTGATATTAAAGACAACACTGATGTTAATTTTCAGCTTCCTTTTAGTTCACATTTCTTTTCTGGGGATGGGGACTTTATTTTTTGAATAATGGCACTTTAGTATTGACCCAAGCATTTCTGAAGCAGAGGACCCACAATGCACAAGGGTAATGCTTCAGTGCAGAAGGATTTACATTGAATATGCCACTAAAAGTATGCTGGTTACAATTATTATACTGCTGTTTTGGAACAGGAGTGCCTATGGTCTGTGAAAACATCCTGTGTAGTACATTTGCTTGTCTTTTATCCAGGGTATAGACAAACAGGCACATATAGAGAGATACAAGTAAAGTATTTTTTATATATATATATATATATATGTAGTATTTATTAAGAATAGTCTCATTTTCTGACGCAGAAGCAGAGAGATCTGCAAGGAGTACTGCACTGGCATCAGTGAGTACTGAAAACTGCATCCAGCAGTTCCTTTCATTTGAGGAAATTAATCTCTGTTACCGTTAGTCTTTGAAATTCTCTTAGTCTTGCAATTGGCATAGTCTTGCCATTTAGTCATCACCAAATATGTACAAGTAAGGACAGAATTTCCTTCCTTGGCCCAGGGAATCGAGATCAAGTGAAGTTGCCATAATTACATTTTGTTAGAAAAAGGCTTGTGTCAAGCCATCACTCTTAACTTCCACGGATTTAGTAAAGCTGCCCCATAACTCAGATTTTAGGGCTTGCAACATATCTTCAGTGAGCCAAATGAAAAAACACTGTAGGGATATAACCACCAGTGTCGGAGAAAGTGGGACAGGAACAGCCAGGTGAGGGCTCTGGGAAGCTCTGAAGGAACAGCTCATGGGCCACAGGCTGCAATGTTATTTCTGTCACCTCAGAAATGTTCTCACCTTTCAGGGCCTCTTCAAGCAGTGTCTGATGTAAAATCTCTTCATACACGTTTTCTACTTGGATCACACTCGTGTAATCAGCAAAAATGTACTGCTCGTATCTCTGCAGCTCCTGTGCAGGTAGGGAAGAAAGGAACAGATGGAGAAAACTGAGGGATTCTGAGTCCTACTGCAACCAAACAGCTCAGAGATGCCATGGAGCAGGTCTTGCAACACCCCGTGACAGCTCCTGGGGTGCACTGTTTGAACTACGACTCCATGAGCTATGTGTGTCCACAATCAATTATGTACTTACCAAACATAATTACTTACCTGCAGTACAACCACAGTTAAAAGCACTGCAGATCACTGCCTGCTGAAACAAACAGCTGCTGAGGAAATGCCTCACAACTTGTTTGTCCAAGGAGGCAAATCCACTGTGCACGGGAGATGCGGGGTTTGGTTTTGTTTTTCTAATAGGTGTGTAACACTTTGAGCTCACTGATTTATACCCATCAGCCTGTCTAACTGAATCACTATCATCAAGCAGCTGCTTGGTAGTCTATAAAAAGTAAATTAAGTGACCTCTGACCACTTCTAGAAGGGGCACCTACATAAATCACTAAATCACTGGAGGTTTTCAAGTAAAAGGTCAGGACTTGGCTAGGCCTGTCAGCTGTGCCACACTTTGGCTTCTAGAGCTGGCTGCTCATTTCTGCAGACGCACAAATACAAAAGGCTGATGGGAAACTAAACAGAAAGGGCTTATGGAAGTTTGCTCCACCACTGCTTTCTCTGTGACAGAGACATGAGGTGTCTGCACACATATTCTAGGTGATAAAATGCTTGTCCCTGTGCTCCACACCTACCCAACCCAGGACGTGGCAAATGTAAGCACTGAGCATGCAGGAGAGCTGCACAATTCTCTGAGAGCAAACAGCCTGACAGTGTTAAGGAATTACTACCAAGGTGCTATTCCTCCCCTGCCTTCCATTATTGGTTTTTGAGGTTTTTAGTCACAGACACCTACTGGTTTGCATGTTGAAGCCAGTGTCTTCTGCATTGTGGGCAAGGTAATCTGCACCAGTGCCTCCTGGAATATCTTCTTGCGGATGGTGCTGCTGTCGTAGTCATATTGCTGCCAAAACACACCAGAAAGAAACAAGCCCACGCGTGCCTGGGGTTATTCACCACTCCCACAGGGAACTGCGTCCTGTCAGCCTGTAGCTGCTGCATCACAGGTGCACAGGGGTTGGAATAGCCACACAGGTTAGTCCAGCTTCTACAAAATCACTCTAAAATCTGCTGTTCTGGGATCTCTTTTGCTTCTGTTAACTCTTAGGCTAGAAACAGCCCCCGATTGCCCTCCCCAGGTGTTTCACCACTGCCCTTTCTGAGAGTAACAAATCCTAGCAGCAGGCTAATTATAAAGTTAATTAAAAATTATTTATGCAGATCCACAGCATATTAATAATGTGATTTCCCTACAATTAAAGGGACTGCACATGCAAATACTTTTATAAGTGCCTGCCCAGAACTAGGTTTTATCCCCCAAATGGGCAGCTTTGCTAAGTGACACTTAGCAAACACAACCATTTTCAGCTGGATGGTAAAAGCTTATCCTCTTTCAAATATTGGGTACATTCATATAAAATATATTCTCTGTTTCCAGAAAGGCAGCCTGCAAATGTGCTACACGACATTTACCTTCAGCACTCTCAGCTTGACTTTTTCAATGGTTGTTGCAACTTTGGCCGGGTCTGCCTGGTGGCTTGAAGAGAACAACTGCTCAAAAGTATAAACTGCATTTTCCATCAGCTAAAAATAGTAATTAGAAAAAATCTGTTAAAGATCAGTAACATCAAATTCCTGCAAATATGGTAAGTGCAACTGTTAATTTAAATTGTGTTTCTGAGAAGGTGCTCTGAAGAGCACTGAAATGCTGCAATAAATAAATAAAATTAAAGCTGTGGTATCATTATCATGCTGTCCCAGCTTTCTTGTGCAGATATGATCTCATGTCACCACCCAAACTGATGGTGGCAGAGCCAAAATGTGGAATTGATTATCTGTGTATACAGACCACAGTCAAAACTCATTATCCCTAACAAGAAGACTCTCATTGACTTCTATCATTAATAAACAGTATTTAATCATATTGCACATCATTTTCAGTAGCTTTCATTATAATACAAATAAATAATCAGCAAAAATCACACAGAGTGCAATAATTTCTCTCAGAATTATGCTAAACTGGCATTTGCAGTATTTTCAGCTTATCATTAAGAATGTTATGCCCCTACTCTGAAGATATTTCAGACAAACAGTTCTGCAAGCGGTAATTGAGTCTATTTAATGAGGCTTTGCATTTTCTTTAGCTGTTCCCATTCAAATTTTAACATTTTCTTATTGGAGAAGTACAGGGAGATATGCAGGGGGGCCATTTCTTCAGCCAGTTGAGCACCGTGCTCCCAGATTTCCTGAAATTGGCCACTAGAGGATGCCAAGCTCCCAAGTCAAGGAATCTTGCTCCACCCTCCACCCGAGGTGCATTTTAGCCAAATACTACACCAACAGAGACATGTCTGATTTTACTTATTTATGAAATAAACAATGTCCATGGACAAAAAGAGAAACTACACAATATTTTTATGAGGAAAATACCAGCCTCTTAAAGAGGAAGATGCAATAACAGCATGTTTAGAACAACTCCTGCTATAATCCAACTTATTTCTTCTTAATTTTGATTCATGTTCTGTTCAGAAAAAAACAACCTCTTGGTTTATATGGGATTTATTTTCTGTCTACTTCTTTGCTTTGACTCATGGTCTTCACTGAGTGAAAGACACTTTATTTGGCAGCATTTTGGAATGGTCCCCCCTGAAAGACCCAGACATGAAATCAGAATTTTATTTCTGAGTAATTCCTTGGCTGCTGGTCCTGGCTGTACTCAGAAGAGCTGCTTGTAGGAAAACCCCATCCCAGCACTGTCCTAGGCACTTGTTTTCCATATTCATAACTTCCACTCCATAGACCTGGACCAGCTCCATTTCACAAGATTACTGAGCAGATTAGTAAATTTCCCAAATACAAATTAAAATCACAGGGTTCAATTTAGAGCTCCAAGGCCAAATCTGCCTTGTGATCTGGCAACTGAAATCAGTCTGCTGGCCAGCTCCTCAGAGACTTCTGGCCAGGCATCCAGGAGGAATCCAGGCAAAACAGAGTTATAGCCTACACCAACACACACAAGAGGAGACAAAGACGTGGAGTTCAGTTTTCATCTGGAATGATATTGTCACCTCCACCACGCCCCTGAAGAGTGAGGCTGGATAAAGCACCTACACCCTGAAACATCTGTCTCTGAGTTTCTAACATTAATTGCTTTACTTTATATTAGTGAGAAAATCAACTATCAAGGAGGAGACATGCCATTTTGGTAAAACACATTTAATACCCTTCCTGAAAAACTGAGCCTTGAGACAGGGAATCAGGTGAATTTTAGCCACCCCACTATTTACACATACAACTTTCTTGGGTGCTGAGACACTGGGAATTCAGAACCTGAAAGTTCAGGGGAACAGATGATCCATCCAAAATTTTCATGCCTCACTGAACGACTCACACACACAGAGTCTCACAAATATAAGTGTCAAGCAGCTTCTTGCTGGTTTTCTCAGGTTTTATTACCTGTACCTTGCCTGAGAGACACTCTGGGGCTCTTTCACAGCTCTTATCAAGATTACTTTGAAGCAGATTAGCAGGACAAACCTAACCTGTTCTCCTAGGAGGAAAAACTGGATCTTACAGTACCTCTTGCATGAAGTTCTGTGTCCTCTGAATCACAAAATCGATGTGATAGACCTTGAAGCGACTCTTGAGGTCCTGCAGGAGCTCCTGGAGCAGGTTCACTTTCAGATAGCAAGGCTCCATTTTCACTGAGTTGAAGGGCAGGGTCATGAGCTGATCCACATTCTGAATTCCCATGCAGGTTGAGAGAAAGCAACCAGAGGTGAATTTTTAATAGAGAATGTAACAATTTGGCTTTAACCCAAATTCTGGTATCTGCACTCCATTTGCACAAATACCACAAGACTTTCTAAATGACAAAACCAGGTGCTCACATGCTTCCACCTGGGAAAGCAAATCCTGCTGCCAGCCAAGGTCTAGCCAAGAACAATCCTTGTGCTGATATAAAGGCTCCAGCTCTGTTTTGTCTTACCTCCTTTAGCCTGGTCATGTCATTGGTCTTCTGGAAGTCCTGGATGATTTCATTCACTTCTTTATCAAAAAGCGCGCGCACTTCCGTGAATCCGGAACTGACGGGGCCCATGAGCTCCTCCAGGATGGAGGTGAGGAATGGCTGGATATTCTCTGTGCAGCACTTCTGGGCAGG
Organism: Ploceus nigricollis; assembly: GCA_013399945.1. NCBI lineage: Eukaryota > Metazoa > Chordata > Aves > Passeriformes > Ploceidae > Ploceus > Ploceus nigricollis. Next base: position 56,844 of record VXBC01000601.1, on the reverse strand, counting down.
CTCAGAAACACTGGCTGGAGGGTCACACAGGACAACAGTTGCATTTAGAGACAGTGAAAGAAGTAATTGGAACTTACCTCTTTACAGTTAATTCAATGGTTTTGTATTTTTCCCTGGAGTCACACCACCACAGAGGTGATGAGGTTGTGAAAGGAGTTCACAGCTTTATGAGTGACACTGAAAACTCTTGTCCCAAGCCTCACCTAAGCAAACACTGGCAACTGAGGGCAGAGGAAAGGGCAGCTCTGAGAATGATTACCAGCTATTTATTTATTTATTTATTTATTTGCCAGCTTCAGCAACACCAACGTTTTGCCTGCTCTTTACATTCCTTTTTATATTCATAACAAAATTATGATTACTTCACATTAAATAAAAGCCACCTAAGAAGCCCTTTGGCTTAAATATTCTTTGAAAGCCCATGGAATTGTCACATAACCAGAACCTGGTTTTGTGGTACATTCCTAGAGATCAGGTCTTTTAATTATGCTCATGTGACCTGTATCTTCACTACTTAAGACTGTGCAAGTGAAAATGAAAGCAGAAGGAACAACTCTCATCAGGATACTCAAAACCTGTCAGCTCCAATTTGAGAAGGCCTGGTATTTTCACAGACACAGTGGCCACAGGTATCAGTTCCCATCAAAGGCAGCAGAGGTTCATTTGTGTTCTGAAAATTGGTGTCTCCAGTTGGATTTCTCAAAACACACAAGGATTTCAAAACAAGAACATCTGGTAATTTGAGCAACACAATGGGAAATATTGGAGAATTGCTCCAAAGCACAGCTGTTCCTCCACTAACCTTTGATTTTTCCAGCTAAGAAGTTCTTGGAGTTCAGAATCTGATCCATGTCTGAACGAATGGTCCCTTCAAGAGTTTTTGCAAATTCTCTACATTCTTCTTTCAAGGTACTTAATCCTTCTGCCACCTGCTGCTGGACTAAGCCATAGGTTTCCTCTACGATCTGGACCCAAATCAAATTGAGAAGCAGAGATCAGAATCAACACCCACAGAGAGCTGCTATGAGCAACAGCTACTCTGCAAGTGTCAGTCCTTACCCCAAACCAGGCCCGTTTCCTGTCATTCCTCTTTCCCTTCATTTTAGGCAGGATCATTGTCTGGAGGTTAGGCAGCAGTTCCTCCATCACCAGGTTGCTCAGGATCTGTTTGGTCAGGAGATGAAAATGACAAGTTCACACCCTGTTCTTTACCTGAAGGCTGAGCACTGCAGCACAGAGTGATGCGTGCAGGCAGTGGCTCAGCTGTCCCTCCCTCCCAGCTGCCAGGAATTACTCAGAGGGGCTTTGTACTCTCTCTGCCTAGATTTGAACTGCAACTCCTTCCTTACCTGTCCCACTCAAATGCACCAAATAAATATGCAAGACTTAATATACATCTGATTTTGGGAGTCTAGGCCTCCCTCTCCATGTTTTTATTTATGGACACTGTCTCTGGCCTGAGAAAGCTGCACCAACAGCCCAGCACAGTCCACATTCAGGATCACATCCCTGCTGTACCCAGATGCTGGCTGAGCCAATACAGCATGTGAAAACACTCCTCAACTTTCCATTTTCATCATGCCAGGGCTTTTTTATTCATGTCCATGCTCCCAGACATTGCACCTCATGTATTACAGCTGCCAGAAAGATCTGAGGTGTGCACCAACACCAGCAGAGGGAACTGGCAGGAACTAGAGCATCACAAGTAAAGGAGGACTCTGACTGCAGCCCAGTGTAAAACAGGGCATAAACAGCCCCTATGGAAATAGAACACTGAATACCCTGCTGTAACATACCTCTAATATACCTCAAATATGCAATACACTTTTATTGTAGTTTCATTTAAGTACTTATAGATAATGCCACAGCAGCACTTCATGTTCAGCACTGCTGACTCAAATGTCTGTCAAAAGCAATTAATTAATTCAGGTCCTAATGGCTCCCTTGAAAAAGATCTCGTAAATAACCTAAACTACCACAAATAATAAACGTGACAACAGGTCAGACAGATTTATAAGCCAAGGGAAAGGCATGAAGCTGTGTCAGGGGAAGGTTAGGTTGGCTGTCAGGGAAAGGTTCTTCCCCAGAGGGTGCTGGGCACTGCCCAGGCTCCCCAGGGAATGGGCACTGTCCCAAGGCTGCCAGAGCTCCAGGAGGGTTTGGACAACGCTCCCAGGGATGCACAGGGTGGGATTGTTGGGGTGTCTGGGCAGGGCCAGGAGCTGCACTGAATGGTCCCTGTGCGTCCCTTTCAGNGAGCTCCAGGAGGGTTTGGACAACGCTCCCAGGGATGCACAGGGTGGGATTGTTGGGGTGTCTGGGCAGGGCCAGGAGCTGCACTGAATGGTCCCTGTGCATCCCTTTCAGTTCAGGATATTCTGTGATTCCACAACTTTATATTGTGAAGAATCTTGAGTTCTCTGGGAACATTTTTAAGGCATTGGTAGATCTTCCCTCAGGTGCCCTGGCTCGTGCTCCCACTCCAGCCATGCTGCAGTCCCAGTGTGAGCTGACACTGCAGGGATTCAGCCACCACAAATGAGTGTCAGCAAATACGTTTCTTCGCATTCTGCAAGGACTTTTACAGCAACAAATTTCAGCCTGCTTGCTCCAAACCACTCACTTAGCTTGGATATTTGCCTAAAATAATTATTATGTTTGGTCCAAGCAGGCCATGAGAACACACTATACTTACAAAATGAATTATTGCTAAGAAGATAATAGTGGAACTAGGCTGGATGTCTTCTGATTACAGCTCTCTTGAGACATATGGGTTATGAGTAAGATGTTGGCAAGCAATAGGAAAAATCAAACATAAAATGAAACTAGCACTGTAATAGCTCCATAACATGAAGGAGGAGGGGAGAAGAGAAAAACCCTCATGTAAGTCCTTAAAGCAAGAATTTATTATTAGATGTTAGCAGGGAACTTCAATCACTGATATGATGGCAGTGGGAAAGACACTGTTTATAGATTTTTCTCCAGATTCCACATTTCTCAGCATTTCAAAGGTAGGCTTGTTCTAAAACAATAATCTGGTTCCTTAAAACAAACCACACTCCTTAAGGTTTTTTCCGTTTTCCCAAAGGGAAGCCAGATTTCATCAAGGAAAACAGCCAGCAGTTGGAACTAAAGTAAACAAGTAAACATTTGCTGCTGAGTGCTCAGTGTTTGGAAAGAAAAATATCAATCAGGGTGTAAATAATGCCCTAGAAGTCATGTGGAGTCATGCCAGTGGGATTGTGGGGTAATCTCAGCTACTTTGAGTGCTTCAAAGCCAGGTGCCCAAGTATGGACCCAGACCCTGGGCTTAGCATTTCTCTTCTGCAGAACTGAAGTACACAGATTTCTGGTGTTTAAGTGTAACTGTTACTCTACAAGACTCTGTTTCAGAAGTTTTTATGAAAACAGAATTATCACTTACATGTGAGTAAGAGATGTCTTAAAATCTCAGGTATTTCTGTCTACAAAATTTTCTTTTCTAAGATGCCCTTTTAGCCAAAAGAATTTATAATCTTCACTACCCTGAGAGCTGCCATACCCAAAGCCAAAAACCCCATCAGGAATATATTCTTTTACCTCTTTTTCATTGCCAGTTATCATTTCCCATGTGCCATAGTGGCCTTTCTCCTGCCGGAAGAACTGAATGGCCTCTAAGAACGCCTCCACTTCATACGTGGTCTGTTTGAGAAAGTCTGGAGAAAACAAAAAGTAACATAAAGGATTAACCCAGAAATAATCTTTAAAAATAACCATCCTTTTCTGAGCCATTTCCCACTCCACATGCACCTAGCAGTAATATTTTTAAATCATTTACTAAGCCCGAATGCCTGGAGACCTTGGGCGTTCACTAAGATTTAGAAGTGCATTAACATAGGAAAGATCATTCCTTGCCTTTACACCTGTGAGTAACCTAAGGTGGCACGTAGGAAGACTGACAGCATGTGGCAGGGCCAACAGTTGGGAATTCTTCCTCTTTAGTTTACAATAATGGCAGGCAGCTCATTGGATAAATTGCTAAATCCCGAGTTAGCACTCCCCAGTAATGGTTTAGTTCCTTTGTTTTGTTAAGAAATTGAGGATCAAGATGGTTTTTCATGGATATACAACAAAACAGACCTGAACAAAGAAAGCACCATGCTTGTACCAGTTAAGAACAAAAACTCCTGACAAGATCATGCTGACTTTCCTGAATGTTTCAGGAATGTTCAACCAGAGCTCTGGAATATCTGGTTATTGTGCAAGGCCACTTCTGCCAGATGGGAGCTCTTCCCGAGAACAGCGTGGTGGCCTGGGGACACCTTGGCCTCCAAACATGAAGCAGAGTGGCTGCTTGGCAAACCTGAGTGAAAAAACACTTCAGTGATTGAAGTGCTGTGTCTTCACTATCAGGATCATTATCTTGTGGGAAAACAAAGCCACAAAGGCTTACTGTCCCCTCTCCAAGATTAACTGCTGCAGCCTTGAGGAGCAAGTCCTGTTGTGCACTCTGAGAACAAAGGAGGGAAGAACAAGAATGTTGATTCTCTCAAAGGGAATTATGCTGCTTTAGAAGGTACTGATACATACAAACCATTGTGATGAGAAGAGTCAGGAATAAGTCCTCAAGCCTTGCTTGTCAAGCAACACTTCTTTGGGCTTGTTCATGAAACTGCTCAAGTGAGAAGCTTCACAGGAGCCTTGCATAAATGCCAAAGGCAATGCAGGGATTAGGGAAATTATGGGAAACACGGAGGATTAACACCACAGTAATGCCTGAAATATCTCCTCCATGGACTTTAAAAAAACAAAAGCTACAGAAACCTACAATTAATTTCATTAGGGCTTTATCCTTGAAGCTTGAAAACTGCTTGAAAACTGCATGGTTTCAGATCTGCTCAGAGCCCAAATGTCAAAATTTGCCCTTTCAGAGTTTCACCTGGCTGCAATGACTGCAGGAAGGTTTGTTAAACACACTGAGGGGCAATAAACACTCTCTCAGTGCCACTCTCTTAATACTGTTCTTCATCTGCAGATATTTGGAGATCCAAAGACATCACACAGACTCTCCAAGCTCATACAATGATCAAACAAAAAAAAAAAATCAGCCAGGTAAAATCCCAACCCTACCTTCACTGCTGCCTCCAGGATTTATAGCATTTGTCATGGCAAATCACAAACCAGTATTAGTTTTAAGTCAGGCTGTTCAGTGCTGAGAGAACATCCTCTGACCACAGTTTTAATGAAAGAACAGAGTTTTCCACCTGAACAACTGAGGTAGAGCATTGCATTCAAAGACTTTTGTCCTCCCAAAATAAAACTGAAAAGATTTTGATGAGAAGAGGGCCTGGTTTGGCTGCAGGGAGGGAAAACTGCAGCTCCCACAGCCCTCCAATCATGACTCACATGTTTTCCTCCTTCACAGCTGTGCTCCCTCCTAACCCAAAGGGACAACAGACCATCCAAGAGGCTGGATCTTGGAGCTGCTGAGATGGTGACGCATCAGTGCTGACAGGAGTCTGCCCTCTAAGATCAAGTTTTAAGTCCATGCTCAAGGGAGTATTCTCTCTCTCTTCTGACTGTCCCCAAGCCTGTACTGTAGTGGGAAGAAGGTGCTAAAAATCCAAGAGTGATTCATTTGAATAGCTCATGGGAAAAACATTAAGCTGTAAGTGCCATAAAATCCTAATCCCACATTCTTTCCTATGCCAGTAAACACAGGACACAATCACAATTATGGCAGTCTGCTACAAAAACAACTCCAAGCAGAAAGAAAGCTTTATCCTTCAAGGCTGCTACAATTGCTTAATTTAGGCGATTTCATTCTCACTTTCCATAGGAGGAAAAGATTGCCTCAGTGATAAGGCTTTGAACAAGTAGATCCATCCAGTGCCGGGCTGTGCAGAAGCTGCTGGCGAGGCACATGAGACAGAAGCACATTCATGGACAGGGCTCAAGAAAAGGGAATTGTACCCAGCTGAAAGGAGCTGCCACGCACATTCTGCACGACCTCAGCGGGGCAGAGCCAGCGTTCTGCCCATCCCACCCAGCAGTCCATGGAAAGGCTGGAGGAGGGTGGTGGCTTGGCAGCCACAGCAAGGCCAGGGGAACAAGGGCTGGGCTGTTGGGGGAACCCCGCTGGCGTGCGAGGGAGCAGCTGGGCTGTGGGCCATGGCAGCAGAGCTGCAGCTGCAAACGGGGCAGGTGGCAAAGCCCAATGGTGCCAGGGACGAGCGTTCACCAGGGGGAAGCACGATGGGTGCTCCCCTCTCCTGAAACCCTCACAGGGGCTTCCCCTCAGCCATCCTGGCCCCTGTCCTGAGTGATCCACGTGTCCTGCTGGTTGGATGGAGGGGAGCAGCTTAGGGCAGCTTGGTGCAGTGCTTGGCTGCAGTATTCCTTACCCAAATCTCACACAAAGCCAGGAAGGTTACGGAGTGTTCTCCAGCAAAAGGCCAGTGAGGCTTTACAGGTACCCAGACTGATACTGTGTGCTTAATGCAGGATGCCTTGCACTTGGTAAATCACCCAAGCATCTTGTCCAGCTGCTAATGAACATAACATCCCTTATGTGTGGAGATTAAAACAAAATTCTGCTTGTTCTATTTTTAAAAAAATAAAACCTACCTAGAGACTCTACAAATCCAAGCATAGAGCCCAATTTCAATAACAGATATTGCTAACCACAGATTCCTTTTATAAATGCAAGAGTAACTGCTATAAAGCTCCCTTTGACTTTGGAGATGGAAGGAAACTGGAAGCACCATGACTTTATAAATCTTCCCAAACTTGCACCTGTCTCAATGGTATGGCTCAGTTTCTTCAGGACTGCAGAAAGCTTTCTGGGAAGGAAGTAGCTTCCATGCAGTAAATAATTTCTCTTTTAAAAAACATAATTATGTCAAACCTTAACTCATCAAAATGACACCCAGAGGACCAGGCTACTGGACACCCTCTGAGAGCACCTGCACATGGTGCAGAAGAGTTAACTTAGAGGGTCCTGTTCCCAGTCTCAGCTGCCTCCCATGCTTGGGCTGCCCTGGGAATGGCAGCCTTCTAACAGGGTGCCCGAGGCTATGAGCTGCTCCTTCTGTCCCTTGGCAGCTGAATGTTTGGGGAGTGATGAGCAAATCTTCATTCCCAAGGTCCTGGGGGCTCTCCCAGCCCTGTCCATGGCAGGACAGCTGCATCCTTGGAGATGGACACAGCTACAGCCCCTCAGGACAGGCTGTCCATTTGTGACTCACCAACACTTCCTGTGTGTCCAACGACAGCAGCAGGAATTAACTCCTCTCATGGATTTGGCCTCATCCACAGCCACAGATCAGCTGGTCTTACACCAGTCAGAACACTGGAGAGCTCTGTGCAAGAACTTCTGCAGATGGGCCTCGTTACCAGAGAGGCTGACTGTTCCAGCTGCCTCTGTCTCAAACTGGGTTTCCAGCAAATCCAGATAATATGAAATCTGCATTTGAACATTCCTGTTCAAACTGTGCATCTGTCTGTACTGCACACTGCTGCCTTGAGGCTGCTGGTGAGGAGGTTTAATCACTCTGATGATGATTTTTCTTAATTACAAGCAAAGGAAGATGCCTTTACAACACTGGCATAGCTGTTAAAAAGTGATTATTTCAACATCCCATTTAAACTGTCCCTCTGAACAGTAACTGTCACTAATGGCACTTGAGGACATGGTTTCGTGGTGAACATGGCTGGGTTAATGGTTGAACTCAGCTGCAACCCAGTGACAGTGAAGGGGTCTATTGACTGTGGATAAAGTGCATTACCAAAGTGAGCTCCACCATGAAGAATAACCTCAGCCTTTTGGCTGACATTTCACACAAGGCTGAGGCCCAAAGACATAGCTGAACAAGTGTTAAGCCAGAATCCAGAAGTCTGAGCTCACAAAGCACAGGTTTTAATTAAAGAAATGCTGATTCTGACATAACGCCCTTCATCTGACCACCAAAACTCAGGAGCAATCTACCCTGGCTTCATCTGCTTCCTGCAGCATCCCAGCCAGATTCTGCATGCAGGGAATATAATTTATAGGATCCTGGAATTCTTCCTGCAGGTAACTAATTGATCTTAGCAATGTGGCATCCAGTGATGGCTGTTTTTTTGGAGATTATCATGTCAGGGCCCACAGGCCTTGCTGGGCTCAGGCCCACGAGCCCCAGGAACTGCAGCTCTCTCTTCCCAACACAAGACATTCACAACCAATACAAAAAATTCATGACTTTTTAGATCCCTCCTAAAAGACAGCAGGGCCCATGACTATCCTCTCAAATAATTCAAAGTGACAGGATTTGGACAAAGACTGGAGAAGGCAGGAGAACAATCACTGGAAGGAGATGAAGACGACCAAGGAGTCCAGTCTGGTGGCCTTCCACTGAGGAAGAGAATGTCACTTACTAATAATTTTTGGAATATGATAAATGAGTAAAAAACTGCATTTGATTTTAGGTGATCTCACAGTATTATTTCTTTGCTTCCTCATCTATTTGATGGAGAGCTGACTCTGGTGAAGGCAGTGCCAAAGCATCTCTCATAACTCCTTCTTGTTGGTCACTTTTCCTGGGACACAAAAAATCTCAGTACAGGTATTGGTGCAGAGCCTTCCTTCTTGTGATGTTACAAATAGATAGTAAGAGGCAGATAAAGAAGTATTTGGAATTTGAAGTGCAGTCTCAAAAGCTGGTGCTTCCACCCCTTCTTATTTCCACTAGACACTGCTGCCCTCAAGAGACTAGATTCCATGCTAAGAAATGCAAATTGCATTTTCCCAATTTTCTCATCCTTCCAAGTCATTCCCCTCTCACCTTGGCATCTGTTTCTTTTGTATATATTTAGAGTTGCTTTTCCCCTGCTTTCCACTATACACATTTGTAATTTAAAATAATAATAAATTTCTGTTTTTTAAAATTCAGTTCTTTTAAAACAAAAGCTGGTAAAAAAAAAAAAGGAAAATACACAACCCCAAACCAACTAAAGAGACAGGATAGTGGTACTGACACTTCAAAGACAGTGCTCCCACTCTGCCAGCCCCCAAGGATTTGGGGTGGAGGCAGCTGGAGACCATCAGTGAACAAGAGACATTCCTGCAGGGAAGGAATCACTCTGCCAGCCTTCCAGCACCACAATTAGGGAACACCCTTCAAATAAAAATAAATGAGCACAATAAAAAATTATCTCCCTTTCTAAGAGCTCACGTGAGCTCCAGCATGTTTTAAGAGCTGCTGCATTTAGATACCACAGACAGCTGGTGGAAAAGCCATGGCCATCAACCCCAACAAAATTAAACTGTGGAAATTCTGTCTCCAAAAAATAAGCAATGGTCCCAACCCACCAAGATGGCAGGTAAGGAAAGGAACATGCTTTGAACCTGGGGAGATGAGGAAAGCTCAGGAACTGCACCTCAGGAAAAGGGAGGTTACCTGAGGCTTGGGACATGGCTCAAGCACAGCTAAAAATGACCCTCTAAATAAAAGGACACACATTTTACCCTCACAGAATGCTGTCTTGTGGTGCTAGCATCCAAACTGAGAACAAAGTGAGATATATATGGTGCTCTGGGCCTGAGAGGCATCAGCCTCCCAGCTCTGGGGATTTCCTGTGAGCAGTGTGCTGTCACATTATCCACAGAGCATGTGGTGTGAAGCTGCTAACCACCAACAGAAGCTAGATGAGGTCACTTCCAAACATGATACAGCCCTGAAAGAATACGCTGTACTTATAGCAAATAGAGCTTTGCAGCAGGAGTTCCTTCCGTGGCCACCAAACCAACAGTGAGCAGGGTTAACTGTTTGCTCATCAGCACACAGCACCCAGACTGAAGCTGTTCAAAGCAGCACCAGACAGGGCACAATGAACCTCCAGTGGGAAGCCCAGCAGGTGTGGGTTTCATACTCTAAAAAATTAATGAACATTGCATAAACACACACAAAGGATTACAGTATCACTTATTTCTGACATTTTCCAAGTGCTTTCCAAACCAGCTACTGTGTTCCTGGAGCAGGTGGGAATTTGGAGAAGAAAAGGCTCTAGGGTGACTTTACTGTGGCCTTTCAGTACCTACAGGGGCTCCAAGAGAGCTGGAGAGGGACTCTGGACAAGGGATGGAGTGACAGGACAAGGGGAATGGCTTCCCACTGCCAGAGGGCAGGGATAGATGGGATATTGGGAAGGAATTGTTCCCTGTGAGGGTGGGAAGGCACTGGCACAGGGTGCCCAGAGAAGCTGTGGCTGCCCATGGATCCCTCTAAGCATCCAAGGCCAGGTTGGATGGGGCTTGGAGCAACCGGGGCTAGTGGAAGGTGTCCCTGCCCATGGTAGGAGGTTCCTTCCTGCCCAAACCATTCCATGATTCTGTGATTTCTCTGCTGCAGAACTTCAAAGCTGGAGCCTGACCACCACCTTACTCTGCACAAATGAGTGGGAGTAAGCTCCTAAAGCAGGCTGGGGTGGTGGGCTCAGGGCAGTGGCTCCCCTGCACCACCCCATGCTTGGTAGTATGCAAGAAGAAGATAATCAGCCCAAGGTAAGAGGGATAGGAAGAACGTAATGGCAATTATGATTTTAGTACATTCATCATCTTGCTATTTCAGAATGAATGTCACTCCTACAGACTGAAAATCTTCACCACAGTGTAGGAAACCAGGCTGGCAGGAAAGGCAAAAGCCATGCTGACTGAATGAACTCATGCTGTAGAGCAACAACATCCTAGAAAGAGGATAAATAGTCTTACTTCAAGCAAAATACTCTAAATTATACAAATATTTTCTGTATCATGTCCTAAAAGTTTTAGTGAGTTTTTTAACATCCCACAAGCCTCATCAAAGGTATTTCTAGTGAAATGGCTTTGTCTGTTATGAATACATTAATATCCTTATGGATGTTACTCATCAGTTTGAAAAGTCTATTTGGAACTCATGTGACTGGTGAAAGAATAGCCAAGGTCTCAGCCACTCATGTGGATCACAGGTGGTCTTATCTTATTAACCAAAAAGGGGTTTAATTCACCCAAGTACAGCAGCTGCTTGAGAGGAGCCAAGACACAAATCTTGGTAGATGAAGGGGTAAATATTATCTCCATTTGTACTTTTTCCCCACCCCAAATTACCACACAAACTTTCCAAAAGGCCTCACTTTCATCCCACTGCACAAAGACATTTTTCCTTAATGTCATAAAAAGCAATTTCCTCCTCAGTTCTCCTTTAATTGCTCCCTCCACATCCATTGGAAACAGGCAAGAAGAAAATCCTTCCCTTCATCTCCCTCTCTGGGGAAGAAAGGCCACCCTGTTTGTGGCATGAAGCCTCAGAAACCCTTCCAAAGTGGTATCTGGACTCATGACAACTGCTCTGCTCTGTATTTAGAGATATATAGACACATTCATCCCTCAGCTCAAGGATTTCATGTCAGCTTCTCAGCCTTTATCAGTGCTCCCAGAATTATTCTGAATTCTACTCCAAGAGTTGGTAAGTCCTATACAGGTACTATAGACATGTAACATAGGAAATTTAGAAATAACTATGAGGAAAACATCTGTCAGATAAATTCAGAGCTGAAAAAGGAAATGCAGACACTGATAATGGCAACCCTGAAAGTCAGAGATGGAGAAAAAAAATCTGCCCTCCACAAGTTTTTGTCTTTCTCTCTTGCTTAATGTATTTCTTTATTATACTTCTTTAATATATTTATTGCTAAAAATAATTTTTGTGGTTGTTTCTCTTGAAATTGGAGATGACAGGATATGGTTTTGAAAGTCTCTCAGCTTCCTGTGTCAGCAGGGTGATTGTCAAGATGTGGATGTGAAATCAAACCAGACAAAAAAAAAATAAAATCACGAAGTGAAACTCTGTGTCTCCCAGAATGAGCTAGTTGTCACTTCCTTCCCGTCATGCAGACTTCCCTCTATCCCAGCACCAAGTGGTCAGGGTTCCCCACTTTCAACAGCAAATACTGAATGAAACTCATATAGGAAGCAAGAAGACCTAAAAAACCAAGTAATTTAAGAAGTACTCAGAAGAAACTTCAGTCTGATTTTCAAGACATGCAAACATAAAGGATTAAAACCTGGGGAATAGCTAATATTAGAGCCCTGTGAATATTTTGAGCCTTTCCCTCACTGTTGCCATTGTGGGACTGATAGAACATCCCCACTGGGGGCTAGGTGGCCATTTCAGCAGCAGATTTCCCCCAAATTTGAGGTGTGCACTTGTCAGCATTTCACTAAGGAAACAGGGAGCAAGATGGAACCAAGTAAGTCCAGGTTGTGGATCAAAGTGGATCATTGAGCTAAGGCAAACCAAAGGATCCCATGCTGCTACCCCCATCTAACCTGGCAGGAGCAGTTTAGAAAATTGGAGGAAAATCTTAAACCACTTCCTCCACACTCCACCTAAACTCAAGCAGAGCTTCTTTAAAAATCCTACACTGCTGGAGGTCTGAGCTGCAGAGACACTTGGGAAGCACGGGCTCCCCAGAAGCAGCAGAGAACAGCCAGCAGTCCCCTCCAGGGACCCCCTGCACCCACCAGGCTGCTGGGGCTCCTCTGCTGCTCCCTGGGTACTTGTCTTCTCACTGATTAGCCCTAATCACACCACCTCACAAATTAAAACCCAAAAAGCATTTGATCTTCATGTTCCATTGCTGCTGAAGGAGATCATTGTCTCCTCAAACCACCAAGCCCTCATCAATGAGTAAAAAGGGCAAAGACAAGAGGGAAGCCGAGATGGGAACGACACAACAACCCACACTCCAAACATCTGAATGCCATTTCCCAGCGGTGCTCACTAAATCCCAATGCTTTTGCTCTGCCCAGAAATCCCAGAAACACAGGCTGGGCTGGGTATTTATACCAGAGGGGGACAGGAAGCAGCTGAATGCCAGGGCGGCTCCCAGCGCTGATTCACTCCAGCTTTCCACGTCTAACTCTGCTTCCTGGGAGAAAGAAAACAACACATTGTAGCCACAAACTCCTCCAAGTCCTTGGCTAAAGCCCAGTGCAATACATTCCTTTCCAGGAGTGGCAGATCACAGCAGGGACAGAAAGGCTACTTCTGATCAGACATGATATCTGTCTTTGTCCTGTCCTTGCCAAATCTGCCCTGGTGAATGGGAACTCGGCACTTTGGGAAGAGGTGGAGTGAGTATTGCCCTGGTCCATGCTCCTTATCCCACTAAATGATATTTCACAATCAAACATGAAGGATTTTTCACAGTTCTTTTCTCTTTTCAACTATTTTTTAATAAAAGAGCACAGTCAAATTTTCTACCACAGTCCTTGCTACCCATTGTTGTGCTGCACATAGCTGTAACTTTGTAAGATTGCTCACACACCTGTTTTTGTCAGCAGAAGTGTTTGCAAAAAAGACTTTAAGAAGTATTAATAAACTAATATTTTTCAGTGATGTGCAAATGAATAGGAATCAATATGAAGCCCTTGGGAAAATAATTGTCTCCAAGGGCAGAGTACAGGTTACTGAGGTGCTTGTCAGTGATCATTTTTCCACTTGCAGCACCTAGATCTCCAGGGGATAACATTTTCCACTTGCAGCACCTTATCTCCACACACAAAAGGGGCTCCTGCTTCCTTGATAGCTGTTGAAACTCTTTTCCTGGTTCAACAGTAGATCCTAATCCAGACTGTCTTTATCTGCTTCTCACCCTGTTGGGCAGAAGTAAGGATGAGCCTTGAAGCATTGTCTGTTAGATAAAACTGGACCACAGGAAAAGCTGAGAGGGATAAATCCTGGAACAGATGCATAATGAGCAATAGCTAAGCCATATGAAATATAATGAAGTGCAGACTCCCAGGCTTTGGAGACGGAAAAGACCTCTTAGGTCATCTAAACCCAGCTCCTGCCAGTTCAGGATTGGCCCCTAGAGTGATGTGCTGAACTTTAAGAAAAAAACAGGCTGCCAAAAGCTTTGTCAAACCCATTACACTTGTTCCAGGAGAGAAATGAAAATCCCCAAACATCATGAACAGGTTTCAAGTCATGGAGTGCCAGGAAAACTTGATTGTATCCTCATCTCCCTACCAAACCTCAGTGAGGAGCCAAGTCCAGAGTGTCAGGGCACTGTACACCACCTGGATAGCTGGGAGGGGGGACTGTACACCACCTGGATAGCACTGGGAATGCAATTAGGGATTGTACAGCACCTGGACAGCATTGGGACCAGGAATGGGGAGTGTACACCACCTGGATAGCATCGAGATCGGGAATCCCACATTTCCTGTGAAGAACGCTCCTGAAACCAACCAGCCCTGACCCCCACACAAGTAACTGCACATCTTAGGAAACTGCCTAGAAATGCAGTTGTGTGTGTTTCCTCATGGGAATGGAGTCCTAAAGGAAACCAGGAATGTCTCTGGCAGTGGAGACAAGGGAAAAGAGATGGTAGTTGAGAATGATCCAGGAAGGACAGCAGGAGAAAGCTGTCTGAGGGCAATGGGATGAAGCTGATGATCAGGAGACAAAAGTGACAGCTAAAAAACATTCACCAGGAGCCACTTCTGTAAATAAAAGGGACTGTTCACACCCTGCACTCACAATTCATTTACCCACAAGCCTGGGCTTCAGACCCAAGCAGCTGAGTTTAGTGGAGTACTTGCTAAGTGTTCCCATCTCCCACCAAGGGCAGCAGGAGCAGATGGGAGTCCAAAGTGACACTAAAGGCATGGAAGACCCTGGAGACCAGTGGGGAACTGAGGGCATCTTGGTGGTAAAAAGTCATCTGAAAATCAGGAAAGTATTTCTTTTTCTGAAGGATCCAATTCATAAATGATCTTCCAATTTCATGGGAGCAAAGCTGTTTTTATAACCCTAGCAAGCCACAAATCAGGGTTTTTTTAAAGTTTGCTAGTGTAACCTACTCAGAAAGTGACATTTATAATTTATCTTTGTGGAGACAATCAATACTGTGTCCTACACACCATCCAGGGACCAGTTACAAGGCTTAACCATGGCTGGGGTGCCATTGAAACATCTGCAGAAAGGCCAAATATTTGATCAGGAGTGATGTGTGTGTAACAACACGGGAATGTACTGGGGGACTGCACTCCCTCCATGTTGTACACACCTCGTCTCCTGTATGCATAGAGTGGGATTCTTGGGATTGTCTGTGCAGCGCCACGAGTTGGACTCCATGATCCTTGTGGGTCCCTTCCAATTTGGGATATTCCATGATTCCTGCCTCTATAGCTGTGATGCATTAGCCAGCTTGCAAACACAGGTGAGGATTTGCTGTGCCTTAGCAATAAATACCTCTTAGGGATTTTGGACACTGCACAACTTCCAAAGCAATTCCCATGTTTTCTCCCCAGGCTCACACCCACTGCACCCCAAACCCCACCTAACTGTGTTCCCAGCACAGAAAGCAGCAGGGCTGTGTTGATTCACTCCTCAGGGTGCTGAAGCCAAGCACCTTTCATGAGTGACTTGCATTTTCCCACAGCTTGGTGGGTGGGTCCTGGGTGGGTGACACTGTCTCAGGCTGAGCCCTTCCCTCACTCACTGTGGCTGAAATGTCCCACATGGTCCCCATCCCGCACACACCGTGGCTGGAATGCCTCATGCAGTCCCATCCTGCACTCACTGTGGTTGGAATGTCCCACACGGTCCCTTCTCTCACTCACCATGGTTGGAATGTTCCATACAGTCCCATTCCTCACTCACGGTGGTTGAATGTCCCACATGGTCCCTTCCCTCAGGTCTCATCCTGCACTCACCATGGTTGGAATGCCTCACACAGTTCCCATCCCTCGCTCACCATGGTTGGAATATCCCACACAGTCCCTTCCCACACTCTCCGTGGTTGGAATGTCCCACACAGTCCCATCCCGCACTCACTGTGGTTGAATGTCCCACACGGTCCCTTCCCTCACGTCCCATCCCTCACTCACCATGGCTGGAATGTCCCACACGGTCCCACCCCTCACTCACCATAGTTGGAACGTTCCATACAGCCCCATCCCTCACTCACCGTGGTTGGAATGTCCCTCAGGCAGTTCCCATCCCTCACTCACCGTGGTTGGAGTGCCTCACGCAGTCCCCCAGCACGGCGCTGAAGCGTCGCTGTGCCCCCGGCTCCGGGAAGCAGTAGTAGCTGTGCCGGCAGTAGGGCTGCCACAGGTACACCGGGAACTCCTTCGGGAGCGGCACGAAGGCTGCAGCCGCCTCCTCGCTTGAGCCTGCACAAAAACACCTCTGTTTGAGAGCTGCAGATTTCCTGGGGGTTGGCTCTGTGCCAGACCTTTGCCAGCAGGTTAATCTCCTTCCCAGTCCAGGAGATTGGGCACAGAGGGCAGGGGGACACAGCTGGGATGGGCACACTCAGCTGGCATCAACCACCTCTCTGTGTTACACCACAGCAACTTGTTGGCCTCTTGCTTTGTCTTCAAGGTGGCAAAAATCTAGTTTTGGTAAAATTTCAAAGAAACTATTTCACTGGATTGCAGCTGCTAGGGAAACTGTTTTCATGGTAGATAAGTAAATTAGTGGGGAGCCCTGGTCTGTTCCACATAAAGACCATTTAGGAGCACATGGAGTTTCTTATAGAAACAAGCTGCATTAAATAAACCATGTTGGAACAGCAGTTGGAACAGCTTTTCCTGGTTCCAGGACTTCCAAACACAACTTCTCTTAGAAACTGTCACTTCAAGCCCTTGCAGGTGATGTAAAGAAAGCACCAGCCTTCTACCTCCAGCTCCCACCTGCCCCAGGTCCCTGCACACAGGGGATACTGGACAGCACATTTAGGGATGACCAAACCCAGTCTGGAGTCACTGACATGCACTGAGAGCCCAGACACACGAGGTTCACCTTGGAGGGTCTTCAGCACCACACACACAGAGAGTAGTGCCATAAAGATGAAGTGATGATCTTTTTGAAGGGACAGCCATGGGAAGCCCACGAGCACCCTTGGGGTGTTCCACATCACCCAACCCCAACTGCTGCAGAGCTGTGGTGACACAGACAGGACACCTCCAAGCCCCTCTGACCACCCTGTGCCTTGGGAAAGAGTGTGAGAGGGCACCTAACTTTTAAATCCTAGGGATTTAAAGGACTCAAAGAATAAATCCTTGTCTTCAAGTTGCCCTTATCCCTTTTGTTATGTGGCATCCCATTCTCCAAATCTGACTGCAGTGTGAAACCCTCTTCCATAAAGCCTGAATTTTCTCCATCTTGGTGCAGGGGGGGACAGGCAGGACCACAGCAGTTCCTGACCCAGAAACAACAAATTCAGAAACAGCCACCTTCCTGCCCTCTCTGTGGGACTTATTATCAGCTGTGAGTCAACACAGACAGCTGGCATCTAAAAATGGAAACAAATAAGCCAGGAATATTAACAAAGCCCGGGAACAATGGTGCTGTGGTTCCTGCCCTGCTTCTGCACAGCTTCCAGCAGCTTTGTGCCGGTATGCTGGGAAGAAAGGGAGCCAGCACTTCTCTGAATGTTGGCTTACAGCATCTGCTTTGTTCATCCATTCTGGAGCTGTGCTTCAACTTGGGAAAAGGGCTGTGGGCATCTTCTGCTACCCCATTTTAAACTGGAGCCTAAAAGCCTTCCCAGAACAGAGTAAGGAACCGAGCCCGGGCTTTGGCAGTTCAGCTTTGAACAGGGCTTACCAACAGGGTCTGGAAAATGTTTATCAGACAGCAAATTGTAATCTTCTTCTGAAGTCAGGACTTTGCCTCCTGCAGGAATAACGTGATATTTAGGGCTGGCTCCCTTCTGGTAGGCCTGGAAAATCAACAGAGACGAAGTATTGTCAAGTAGAGATTTAAGGAGAGAGAAAACATAAAATACACAATTCACTGACAAAGCCAGGAGCTGACTGCATGATCCTTGTGGGTCCCTTCCAGCTCAGGATATTCTGTGATTCTAATGCATGGGGATATTGCCCAAAGGGAGAATCTTTTTGTCAGGCTAAATTTTGGAAATGTTCCCCAGGCATGTCAAATCTAAAAAAAACATCTAATCGCTCAGTGCTTATCTGCTGTGGTGAGGAGTCAGGGATGGGAGGGGAAAAGGATGGGATTTTCTCCTGAGCCCAATTTGTTGGATTTGTCAGCCTGGACTAACTTGACCATGGCAGCTTCCAGGCAAAAACCTCCACTGTAGCCAGCCTGGAGCCACCCAAACCCTGCTACTTCAGATCCAGCTGCAGGAGCACAGGGATGTATTACAGGGATGTAGAGATGAGAAATGCTCTGGGACAGGCACAGGAAGGTTCAAGTGCTGTTAAAAGGATTTGTTAGTTCTTGCTGACGTATCTGGCCAAGGAATGTCCCATTTGTTAGTTTTGGCCATGTTATCTGGCCAAGGCAGGGCACTTGACTGTACCCTCAGCCATCCCTGTGGGGCTTCCACTGGAGCCACCCTGATGAGGACAAAGTTTCACCTCCTGTTGCTGAAGGCAAGGCAGCAGCAGCAAATCCACTCGCTATTGGTTTATGTGGAGTGTACAAGCAGATCCACGGGAGCAGCACTCACCTCTCTGGTCTCAAAGCAATCCACAGTGTAGTCATTTTTGATCACAACATATCTGTCCTTCCACTTCTTCACGTCCTCAGTGAAGTGCAGCAGCTCTGCTTCGTACAGAACTGTCCCGGCTTCCCCCGCAGGCTACAGGGACAATTGGTGACATTTCAGACTCCTCTGCACCACTGACCATCTTGAAGCTTTTATTTCTACATTTCCATAATGCTGCTCTGAGGGCTTCTGAGCCTTCAAATGCAATTTGGAGTCACAAACATCTCTGATTTCAGAAGGTTCTACAGACACAAGCAAATTCTTGTGGCCGAGGTGAGGAGGCAGCAGAAGAGCTCTGCCTTCCAAAACACTGCCAGATTTCTGAGACAGAGATTTATTTACCTTTCAGCTGACAGGCTGAATGTGAGATCAGAGAATCCTACAGTGGTTTGGGTTGGAAGGGACCTTAAAGATCATCTAGTTCCAACCCCTGCAGGATGACTTGGAGTTCACCACCTCCCATTTTCCACTACATAATAGAAATATTTCACTGATATGAAAAGCAGGGTTTTATTATAATATAGTAAATTGTTTCCCATTTCTTTGTAACGCTTTTGCATCTGTGCTGTAGGAACTGATATGCACCTTTCTGAAAGACACAGATCTTCTATCATCCCACCTCACTGCTTTACCTACTCATTTCAAGAGCATTGGAAATCCATGATTGCCAGTATGTTCAGAACATTTAAATTTTTATCTTCTTAATCTTGAAGGCTAGTTCTCTGCATTTTCCTCTTGTAAAGAGACTTTTGTCTCTCTTTTTGTCTTCCCTCTAATAAAAACCAGCTTTCCATAGTTCACTCCACAGAGGAAATTATTGCCATCTTCTTTAAGGAACCCTGAGCCACAGATGACAGGATTAATTACATTTCCTACATAATCTCTTCCCTGGAAGTACAATATCTGCCCCTAGATTTTGCAGAATCTTGCAACCAGCAAGAAGGAACCAGTTTTGTCCAAATGTTCAACTCTTTGTACCAGAAACTCATGTCATGGTTCTCCTCATGCCACGATAAACAACTAAACAAGACCAAAATAAAGATGAATTTTCAAAAGTAAAACTTCAAACCTGCACCCAGATGCAACTTTTCCATCCCAAACCAAAATGACCCAAATCCAACATCTGCACTTGGGTCGCAGACAGGAAGATGAGTGTCCTCCTACCCTGGTTTTCAGGAAGCGGGACTGGGAGTGGCGGTGCTGCTCCAGCTCCTCCTGCACGTGCCTGCAGAAAGCCACGGCGTACTGCCGGCGGTAGTGCGGGCTGAAGTTCTTGATGGTGGCCTCGGTTTTCCCTGAGGTGGAACAGAGATTTAAAGGTATTTCGTGTACATGGCCTCACAACCTGTAACACAGAACCAAGGCACTTCTCACCACTGACCCAAATTCTTCTCTTTGGAGAAGAGGCAGTTCTGGAGTCACCTAACAGTGACCTTACAGTACCTGAAGGGAGCCCGCAAGAAAGATGGAGAGACACTCTGGACAAGGGATGGAGTGACAGGATGAGGGGGAATGGCTTCCCACTGGCAGAGAGTAGGGTTAGATTGTATATTGGGAAGGAATTGTTCCCTGTGAGGGTGGGGAGGCCCTGGCACAGGGTGCCCAGAGAAGCTGTGGCTGCCCCTGGATCCCTGGCAGTGTCCAACGCCAGGCTGGATGGGGCTTGGAGCAATGTGGGATAGTGGGAGGTGTTCCTGCCCAGAGCAGGGAGTGGAACTGGATGGGCTTTAAGGTCCATCTAACCCAAACCATTCCATGATTCCATGAGAAAACCTCCTGAGTATACCAATGGCCACTTGCTGCACAGATCAGGAAACCCTTGGAGATGCATTCAGAGGGAATTTGTCCAGGAAAATATTGGGTTTGGGACTTCATTTTTTCTTCTAAGATCAAGCAAAGAATTCCCCAAATCCATTTCTTTAAGGAAAGATGCTCTCTGCCTCTCCCTGGGACACGCTGCCCCAGAGCCAAGGGTGGTCAAGGGCTGAAAGGGTTTTCAAAGACAACCAGTGACACTGGCTAATGTTCAGCCACAGGAGCCAATTTTATCACTTACTGAGATTCTAAAGATGACTCAAAGCTCTACAAAGGATTTTTCTAGGCTTGGGCAGTACAGTCTCATCTTTGTTTTAATGTAAACATATCCTCAGTCATGCTGCAATAAACACTAATCTGCTATTGTCTCACTGTGATCAAGATCTCATGGGTAACAGCAACAGCAATAAACACACTGAGGTCTCACTTCTGAGAATCTTAAAACAATTTACAAGCAATTAACTCATTAACCCTACCAAAGAAATAATGGTGCTTTGCAGACAGGGAAGTGAAGCTAAAATTAAAGGCATGTGCATATACGTGACTGAAAGAGTCTGTAGTAACGCAAAAACCAGAACCTGGCCTATGACCTAGAGAGCATCCCAAACATCCTGGACACTGGAGAGATCCCTTTCTTCTTGGTATTAGGGAGCTCCATGCCAAAGGGCATTTCTGAGCATACAACAGAAAAGCAATTTCACATCTCGAGCAACTTTGATGCTTTCAAAATTTCATTTTGTCCTGCTTGGTGGGAAAAAACATCATATTTTCTGTATGAGAAAAAAATGGTAATTCTCAAACTAAGACTTATTAATGCCTTCAGATGGACTCCTAGACCAGGACTGGCACACAGCATTCCTGAAATGGAATTCATGGAAGTGTTCAAGGCCAGGGGCGAGGAGCAATCTGGTTTAGTGGAAGGTGTCACTGCCCATGGCAGGGCGTGGGACTGGATGGGTTTGAAGATCCTTCCCAACCCAAACCATTGTGGGATTCTAGGAATTATTCCCTAAGTTCCTAACATGGATGTGCCTGAGAAGACAAACCTACATCCCAGCTCCTCTGCTTCTGCAGGTGAACTTCCAGTGTGATACAGAACAAGATGCACTCCCAAGTTCAGGGGCAATGCCAACACTTCTGTTCCATAACACCACCTTTCATTCCAGCCACTCCTGTGTCACCAGCTCAGAGGGGTGAGCTGGAGCCTTCTCCCCATAAGCACCAATGTGATTGTTGCCTTCCACTGAACTGGAAGCCCCTTTTGCCCCACTGCTGCCCCACTCCAATCCCACACCAGCACTGGGAGACAGACCTGACGCCCTGGAGCCCTTTCCAGGCACACGGAGGAGGCAGCTCAGCATTGGCACAGCCATCCCACTCAGCTGGAGGGATGTCAGAAGCAATTCAATTCACCACTCATGTAAGGCTTTCACAGAGTTACCTGTGGGACAGCACCTGGTGACAATCTGGACTCCAAATCTTCAGCTTTAAGATGGATTTTTAGAGACATACTGATTATAGGATGTGCCTGGGTATAATAGCAGGATATAGTGCTGCTAAAGCAGAGTATCCCAGCCCTACAAAAACTAGCCTGCTTTGGGCAGAGGCATAGACTTATTCTCCAAATAAGGACAAAGTTTCCCAAAACTTTCTTTACAGCATTTTTTTTCCTCCTGGTCCCAGCCAGCAGTAGGATGTTGTTGGCCCCAGCCCCAGCAGTTTCCTGCTCAGGGTTTGCCCCTGTTTTGCACTGTGGCTTTTTCTTTTCCAGCTCGCATCATCCTCTCAATTTGTTATAGAGGGCTCTGGGACACTGCACTTCACTTGGCTACTGCCTGCATCCTGCAGTAAAAGTTTGTAGAGGAAGTGGGACAAAGAATAAAATTCTGGTGTTGGGAAAAATCTTGCAACAATCACAGGAAATACCTGTAATTTTGGCAAAGTCTCTCAATTAAGGCTAAATGGCCTCAGAAGTGTCATTCTTCACTGTCAGTACTGCTTAGATCAGCTTAAAGCACAAAGACTGAAGAGAAAGAAACTCTGCAATTCACAACATATACGTCAGAAATAGGACATTGATGATGTAATTTTCATGTGCAGACTCTATTTATGACAAACCAAAACATGAATCAAGAGGCAAATGTTTCTGGTTGTTTCTCCCAGTCTTCACACTACTTGTTGCAAAGGAGCTCTGCATTAAAAATACTCCTCCCTCTTAAAATTAGAAGAAAAGTTTATTTAAAGAGATTGTGAGTGGCACCATATGAGGACCTGGCCTTGCAGGGCTGGGCTGAACAGGAATTTCAGTGCTACCTGAAGGTGGGAAGAAAAGCAGGCAGACCCTTGATCCATTGTTCCTCAATGGATATTTAAACTCTTTTGGTTTACAGAAAATAAAAATATGCCATCTGAAAATAAACATGATGGAAACAGTCTTGAGTAACAGAAACTCTTCCCATGAAATGATAACATGGGGCAACTGGAGATAAAATACTCCAGGGCAGTTGAAAAATGAGTTCCCCTAATTCTTTTCCAAATTTAGTGTGGCTGGCTTAGTCAGAGCTGTTTATATGGAGCACAGCCAACGTTCCCACTTGGCTGGTCTGGCAATGGCACAGCTCCAGCCCATATAAATGGGACTTGAAGCCCAGCAGCTGGATGTTTATCCTGGGAGAATGAGGAGTCTGATCAGCTCCAGGAGGAGCCTGCATGCAACCTCCTGCTCCTGTGCTGGGCCAGGAGTTGGACTCAATGACTGATCCCTGTGGGCTCCTTCTAACCTGGGATATTCTGTGATTCCCTGAACCAAAATTACCAACAGGAAAAGACAGCTGTGATGGAGGTGGAAGGATTTCTGTCAAATTAACACGGGAAGGGTCTGCTCCTCCTTTGCTGAGGGTTTAGATCCTGCTCCAGAATAAACTTTGCTAATACTTCATGATGCACCTCCTGCTCTGCAGAACTGCCCCTGCACATGACCACAAAACTTTAGCATGAGTTATGATACCTCTTTTAAGACTAAAACCAAGTGTCACTGCACTGAGAAACAAGAAACATCTACCTGTTGCCCCCCTGGAAATCAGTAATCAACTCCAGATTTTTTTCCCTTGCTTTTCCCCTGTCTTTGACCTTCTTAATTGTGTCACCCATGTTGGACACTTGTATGTAACTCCAAGTCATCAAGCCCACAGAATGGCCTCACATACCCAGCTTTACAGTGGGGGTTTCACTGCTTTTATTGAAATAACTGACATACAGCTTTTTCAAACAAGGCCACTCTTCAGCAAGTTCTCCCAGGAATTAATTCCTGCTGGTCCAGCCACCAGCTCCCAGCACAGCCTATCCAGCTTGCCCTGCCACATCTCCCTGCTCTCAACAACATTGCCACGTGGCCAGTCCAGGTGCAGGTCAGGAAAACTCAGGAAAAAAGGTCAGAAAACAATAACTTCTTGGCTGACATACAAGAGAGTGATTGCTCACACTCCCAGAACTTCAGCCATTTGGAACTTAAGGATGGAAAGAGGGAAGGACTTGCCATAAAAGCTATTTCACTTAAATATTGGTGTTTGGCAGTAAGATGACCCTTCCAAGAGTAGGAAAATGTTCACAATCCTTCCCCTTCACAGCACAATTGCCTGCGCTCTGCACCTTTTGGAAAGGATTTTCCAAATATACCACAACCAGTGATATGAATCTCTTTGGAGGTCTCTTTGGAGCTGACCTATCTTCTTACACCATTTAAGCCCCAGGGGACATAAATGTAAAGGAAGTAGATTATTTGCTGCATTAAAACAAATCCTGGACAAAATAAAACCTAAAAGAAATAGGCACTGTGTGTGCTGAATGTCAGTACACCCAGCACTTCAAACAAGTAAAGCAGTGAGACAGAACAGGAACAAATCACTTTGTCTTATTTCCTCCACCAGGCCAGGAGCAAAGCTGTGAGAAAACAATCTAAAATGCTCAGCTGATCATACCCACACAGTGCTCCACAAGCCAGGATGTAACCCACAACGGGGGGCATATTTTAAATTATAAACTAGAAACCAGTTAATCTAGATGTACTGTATGCCTTAATGCAAATTAAGCTTTACAATTACTACTGTCCACCCGTCCATCCATCCATCCATCCATCCAGCCATCCATCCATCCATCCATCCATTTTTCTATCCAGTCTTATTCTCACAGCCCATCATGGTAGCAGCAAAATGAGTTAACAAAATAATTCCAGTGTTCAGCTCCTGGGCCGACTTTATCCCAAGTCCAAGAAAAGCACAACTCTGATTGAGGTAAACATCTGAAATTGCAGATGCTCTGTGTAAGCCCTGAAAGCTGGATGTCAGTACTGGCACCTCTGAAATGGGCTGGATGCTCAACAGGAAGAGAAGGAAGCAGCCACTCACCAGAAAAACTGCTTTTCCTCAGATCACCCATTCAGTGCAAACATCATTATCAGTTGTTAAATGCATCTGGTAGCCAGAAAACCTGTGAAAGTGATTCTGTTTGACATATCCTGACAGTGCCACCACCTTCCAGTGCTCTGGGGTATAGAACAGTGTAGTGGGATTTACAAGTGATTCCCTCTTTCCTACAGTCTTCTTCCTTGTGCAGCACTTACAATACCACCCAGGAAGTGTTTCAGTTCAAGTGCTCCCAGACTTTATCTAGGAAGGCAATGTAAACTACTCTCGTTGTTGAAAGCAGAACTCATTTTGATCTTTATTTGTAGAAATAGTATTTCAATCAATCTGAGTCATGACTTAATACCTGTTATGACAAAAAGGGATGGCAGACACAAATCCCAGGCTCTGATTTGTCTGGATCACCTCTCACAGGTTTGTTTGCACTCAGCCAAACCCAGCAGCTCTGGTTGGTGGAGCCACTCCTCTTTCCCACGCAGGAACATACTGGTAAATACTGAAACTAATTATTTATCCCAGCCTTGGTTTATATGAATGGAGACTGCTGTCAATAAAACATTACAATTCTATGACTCCAGTGCACACACCCTCAAATCACCTGTTTGCCATGCTGGCAAAATCCCTGTTAGTCACCCAAAACTCAGTGCAGAGGAGTGGGCAACACCCATCACACCTCGGATCAGCCTCTCCTCAAGTCTCAGCATACAGCACTCCTCGGGTGCTGAATCCATCTTCTCTATAGGAAAAAACTGATGCTGTCTTGTGAAAAAATCAGATTTTTTCGCAAGTTTGGCAGCTGAGACCGTGGGTGTGATATTTGTGCTCCATCAGAAGCGAAGCTTTTGTTTCACAGCAAGCTAAACAAACACGTTTGTAAGTGCATCTAGACGGGATCCCTGGCAAAAGAGGTGCCAAAAGTAACAGGCTCCATTCCAACCTTGCAGATTGCCCTTTCTACAATTGTACCTCTATACTTTGCTCTTCCTCAAGTGCTGTGCTGCACGAGGCTGAATTTTGTACTGAGATGGACAATTATCCCATAGATTTCCAAAGGTTCACACACTTACGTTGTTCCCAGGCTGCTTTGGAAGCATCTTGGATTCCGAGGGAGCAGATTGAACTCAGTGAGACCTCATGCACTCTATAAAAAAATGCTTGTTTTGTGAAGAGTAGCTTGTGATCTAACTAATGGAGCTTGCTGGCTTAAGTTAATTCTGAATGCTGTCTGATTATTAAAAATGAAGAACAAACAGCAGAGCACAGATCCTGCACAAACACAGAGGGGCTCTTGGGTCAAACCCAGAGATTCATTCCTGCAGCTGGCTTCCCCATCCCCTGCTCCCACTGCCCAATCCTTATTTATGGGAGAAGGAAGATTTCACAAATTGCCTTTGCACTTCTGTCATGTTAAAAAATCCTAATAATCATTAATTACATAAAGGCCAGTGCTTGTGGTTGATCATGCTGAAAAAAGCCAAGGGTTTGATTAATACTGTGTCAGATAAGCTTATCTCAAAGGCTGCTAAAATCTACCCTTTCTTGGTAATGGGGTGAGAAGCAGCAATGCTCTGCCTAGAAACAATTACTCATGGTCAGGTTCAACTAGAATAAGGTCTGACAAGACTTTATTTATAAGCTTCTTTCACAGCACCAGAAGGACTTGGGATTTAATAACCAAATGAACCCAATCTAATTCCTGGGGGGTCACATGAAACTAAACTATGATCTGTGATAATAAATTTGGTGAAGGTCAGTGGTTTTCAAGATTCAAGGATCCATCCATCTCCCTGAGCCACAAGTTGAGCCATTCCTGGGGACACAGACACCAGGCATGTTTTGAGCAGCTTTCTCCAATCCAGATCTCAGCACCACGTTACACGTCACTCGAGGTCACACAAAAATGTTTCTTGGGAACATTTAAACAGCATTCCAAAAATGTAAGCCAATGCTGCATCACTCTTTAAATCAGGATGATGTATTCCTCCTTCCCTCCCTTTCGGGTGACAGTTACCTCACTGCCCAACCATCCATAAGACAAAATGACAAAAAGACACATAGATAACAGAAATAACCACCTTCATGACATTAGTTGAAGCTTTTTTCTGAATATATATATATATTGATATTTATACAGAGACACACACCTTCAAAAGATTATTTCCATGCAATGCTTGGAATGCATGGAAATACTCATACAAATCTGGGAGATATTTTTAATAATTTCTTTTTTCTTAATTACTTTGCCAAATTATACCACAGTACATGGCTCTATCACAAAATTACTCCAGGGAGTACATGACATTGGCCAAAGCTATGAGTACACGCATATCTTTCCATGAGGGGCTTCATTTATGCTGAGGTTTCCTTACCTTAGTCATAAATTCCCTTTATTCCCTCACCATTCCAACTCCTGCCACCATCAGCCCAGATGGACTCCTCAAAGTACCAAATTTCCCACAAAGCAATCACTTTTTAAGCACTGTAGCAGGAGGCCATTATTCCATGGCAGGATTTTATTCCATGTCTCTTCAACAAACACACAAACTGCACAAAACAGAGTAACAAAATGAGAATAATGGTAACATTGGAGCCTCTTACAATTTCCTTATCAATTCTAAGGTGTTTGCTTCTCTTTTGGCTCCTGTATACACTGAAAATGAGTAAATACCATGATTTGCAAAGGATTTTCAGCTAAGCCTATGTGCAAGAAGGGTAAAACCAAGACTAATCTCTAAACTAAGCAGAGGTCTCAAAGCAAGGACTTTTACTTTAATGATCTCCCAACACAACCACACTGCTTGACTTTATCACAGGAAATAATTTCAGCCTCACAGCCCCTTCTTGCCACTCTGAACCCCGCAACAACACCTGGGTGAATACACAGGTTTTAACCCAAACAAGAACCATTCAGATCTCTGAAGCCCAAGGCCATACCCATGTCACAGCTGTGCCAGCTGGGACCATTTCCCAATTTCACCTGGTTTGCTTTGCTTGTGCCAACACCTCCTCCCCTTGGTCCTCTGTAGGGCAGTAACTGTGAAAGGGCATTTGGAGGGGGACAAAGAGCCAACTTTTTGTGAAAATCAAGAACTGGTTTTATTCCTCTTCCCCCTCTTTTAAAAAGGACAAAAATTTATACATACATACATACATACATATANACCCCACATACATACATACATATAAATATATAATATTAAGCTTCTATAATTATGTATATAATATTAAGCTTCTACAAAAATTTATACATACATACATATATATATGTATATAATATTAAGCTTCTCATAAAACTTTGTAATACAGGAAGAGGAGAATGTAAAATGCAATTCACATTCCAAATAATATTTTTTTAATTTTTTACCTGACTTCCCACTTTACATTCATCTTGAACAACAAAAATGGAAACATTTTTCCTTTGGAGTGCATATTTAGTCATTTGTTCAGGCTCTCACTAGTTTCAGGTTATAATACTGGAATATGACTGCAGGAAAGTGTAACTTGTCAGAGCAAAACATTGGGTAGAGGATGGGAGAACTTACTTTATAAAACTTAGAAGTTCAAGTGAAGCTTATAAAATCTCTTTAATGTGTCATATATTTTGTTGTTACAAAGCTTATAAAATCTCTTTGATCTGTTATATATTTTGTTGTTACACAGCAGGGTGATACAATGGGATCACTTTCTGACCTCACATGGACTTTGTTGGCCATACAGATGCTACAGCAGGAATTGTTCAAGGCTGGCACAACCTACAAGACGAAAATGTTCCACAGCACTACACTGTGGTCAATCCTTCAAAGCCTTAGCTAAGACAAACTAGACAAACTGTCCTTGCTGGTAGTCTGTTCTCATGTTCAGAAAAATAACATAATAGCTCTAAAAACGTTTGCTAAATCTTTAGAAAAAAATTGATGCAAAAAAAAGATTGCATTCATTCCTTTGCAAGGAATACTGCCAGGCATTAAAAGGGTCTGTACTCATGCAACTGAAGGTCTCCCCTTTCACAAACAAACCCTTCTCTACCTCTCCATGGATGGTAATGTCCCCCAGGAAATCCACACTGTTCACTTTTCACTCTGCAGGAGAGACAGGAGGAAGCGTTGGTGCCTCATCCTGTGGGAAAGGTTTCTTCACAGGACTGCTAAAAAGCATCAATTAAGGCAGAATTTAGAAGACAAGTGTATAATTATTACATGAAGCTGCTCACCCAACCCTGTGCAAGACAGTTTTTTCTGTGCTTATTACAGATGGGGAAGGGAAACTACAGCTCTGTGACACAACAGATCAGCTTTATAATTCAAATTAGTGCAGAAACACGGGGAAGTGGCACAGAGCATCAATCCCCTGATCCAGGCTCCTTCAAGAAAGGGTGGCACAAAGGGAGCAAGATGCACTGAGGCTGCTGGAAAGGGAGACCTTGACCACATCTCCTCTCACTCCTCAATCTCAGTCTGGTTCTCTCACTCACACTTTACTCTGACTCTCCCATAGCAGCTGCTGGTGCCCCAAAGTCCCACTTCAGCACAGGTCACAGCCTTTTGCTCTCTTCCAGCTGTGAAATGGGTGCAAAAGGAACAGAACTGGCCTCTTCCCTTGTGAAACCAATGAAACCACTCCAAAAGCCCCTGCTAAATCTGGTCCAGGGACAATTCAAGGGAAGAAGCAGAGAAAATGAGGCAAATGAAAACAGAATTAATGGGAAAGGACAAACAGGAGATGGGAGATGGCTCTCTGGCTGCCTGGGGCTTCTCAACATGAGAGACCTGACAGTGGCCTCCTTTCCACTGTTTTCTCCCATTCAAAGTTGAACAAGGCCATAATCAAGATCCCAGTACTTCCAAAGCACTGTAAAACAATAAAACAAAGTGATCTAAACATTTTGGGGTTTTTCTCTGGCAAAGCTAAAATGACCCATTAAACTTCATTATTCATTCCTTACTTGGCAAAGTTCATGCCCTTGATTCCTTCTAAATTAAAGCTGGGACCTTACTAATAAAAATACACCTTCTGCTACCAAATTGAGAATAATTCCCAAAATTTTATCCTGAAAAGAGGTCAAGTAAAAAGCCAAACAGCCCCTAACGTTGTGCAGCTGCAGCAGTATCAAAGATGAAGGATTACCTTTACATGCCCCAGGTATGCTGTTCCTACAACCCACCAGTGCCAGCAACCCACATCACCAGAGGCAGAAATACTCCCAGGTGACAAGGGCATAGGTTAGGGGAATTTAAGGAAAAAGGGAAACCAAAGAACTGTGTTAGAAAGAATTTGTTGTAAATGCCACAGAGGACACACACAAAGGAACACTCCTCTGACAGTGTCTCCTGTGCAAATGTGGGGGTTCTAAGGCCTTTTTGTTCCAACACACTGTTCAAAAGTATTTATTTTCTTTTTCAAGCTGCTATTTTTAACCATAACTCAAAGAAAGGCCAGAGCCCAACAGAGAGTCTGACTGCAGCTCCCAGACAGGCACAGCCACAGTGTCACTTGTTGTGACAGGAAGGTGGTGACACAGCTCTGTAGGTCCCAGTTGCCCTGTTTCCTCCCTGGGGCTGGTTTCACCAAAGCCCACTTTTATTCAGTGAAATCAGCTCAGAGGGGTTCCATCCAGCCACCTGGCATGCCCAGTGCTGTGCATTATTCTTCTTCCTCCTAGACCACTTTCAGATCCTCCAACAGTCATGAAAGCATCACTGGAAGACAATAGCTACCACTGGTGTTTGTTTTCTCCATTTCTAAGAGGACTTCCCAGGAAGAAGCTCCACTCAGCCATTGTCCCTCTCACTAAGCCTGTGCTTGAGGCTCCTTGGCTGCTCGGCTCTTCCGCCCCAAAGTTTCAATGCTCCTTCCTTCTTGGAAAAAAAAAAGGGAGATAAGTTGCCTCATTTCCTCTCCATTTATCTTTCACGTTCAAAAGGGCTTGTGACAACATAACTTGAAAGGAAAAAACCAAATCCAAACCACCTTCTCCCTGTGCTGTGTTTGTACAGTGGGACCACGTGAGGTCTGGGCTCAGAAAGGCAACTGGGCAGGTTATTATTAAGAAAAGGAAATTTGTTCCTGAGAATTTATTGGGAAATGGGGCGGTGAGAGCTCTCCTGCTGGTTCACAGTGACCCTGTGCCTCTGGAGGCCTTCATGGCCCTGCGTGTACAGACACACCAAACCCACCTGCCTGTACAACAGGACCTGTGGCTACACATAACCAACAAGAAGCTGTTCAAGGCTTGGGTTTATATCCACGGTGGCAATGCTTCAGCCAGTGCATTTAACAGGTTGCTTTCATCTCTCTTGCCTTTGTATGACTGGTTATGCAGCTCCAGTTCTGTGTCTCAGCTCTTCCATCAAAGGTCTCTATGAAATTCTCCCCATCAATCCAATCTGAGCTCCTGCCACTGTGGATGCTGATACATTATCTCTTTCTGGAGAAGAGTATGTTTCACTTGTCTGTATCAAAACTTAAATTCTTCATCTTTCTGTGTTTTCCAAAATGCTTTATTTATGGTACCAAGAAAAAAGCAGCCCCAAGAATGCAATATGCAAGAGCTGTGTGATAAGGGTTTTATTTGGCAAATTTATGTATATCAGATCACATTTTCACTTTGTGAATGCAGAAGTAACCACTAATAATGTGACTTTAAACATATTTAGTCCCTGTGTAACAATGCTCATTCTGAGTCTCATCCAAACCTGAATTCCTCCAAAGGCTGCCTGCATTTCCTCACTAGAGCTACGTTTCAAGCCATGTTTGCTCTCTTCAAGGGTGCCTTAAAGGCAGCCTGTGGCTTTCTGAGAAACAAATGCAGGGAAAACTACATAAACCCATTTTCTGTCTTCATTTGGGTTGATGGGACTTCACCAGCCTGACGAGGTGAAAGATAAGCCCTGAATTCTATGAAATATTTTCTCCCTTAACAGCATCCAGTGTGGCTTCAAAACACCCTGAAGAGCTCCTGAATCCACAACAACCATTCAGAGACTTTTCCACCCCATATTACTACTCCCAAAGACCTTTACTATACAATCATCCCTGCCAACAAGATGCTACTCAGGCTGTGGGCTGCTCATGCAACAGCAGAACTTTCTGCTACCCTGAGACACTGCTTCTCTGCTGTTTGCCCTTTCAAGCATCTCTGAGCCAACTGTTTCACCAACTGTTTCACCACAGCTTTTGCATAAACCCAGCAGCTTCACACAAACAGGCAGGCTCTTGATTAAGGAAAAAGCAGAGCAGTGAAAGGTGTAATAGAACAAGAATTCTGGAAAAGCGTATTCACAAAACCCACCAATACGATTCATGGGTTTTTTTGTAATTTCCAGTGAAAAAACACATAGCCAATGTTGAAAAAGTGGATCTTATGGTCTCTGCTCTACTCTGAGCTTTACTAGCAGAAGTGCACCAAACCTTCATAAACAAATCAGTCAGGCTGAACCTTCTGGCTCCAAAGGTTTGGGCTTAAATGGAGTCAGGACTTTTTCTTCACCAGTCTCGGAAATGCCGAGGTCAGAACAACAAAACACAGATTTAACATCCTGGTTTCCAATTCTGCTTGTGGGCAGGTCCCTCTGAGGGGCATGTGTCTTAGCCAACAGCCACAAATCCATAGTTCAGGAGATGACAGTCTTCTTACAGCCCCTTTTGAACAAGAAATGAGGTCAGGTCCTTCTGCTGTAATTACTTCCCCTTTAGAAGCACCCCTGGCACTAAGAAGATACAAA
Organism: Ploceus nigricollis; assembly: GCA_013399945.1. Lineage (NCBI taxonomy): Eukaryota > Metazoa > Chordata > Aves > Passeriformes > Ploceidae > Ploceus > Ploceus nigricollis. The sequence continues at coordinate 24,362 of VXBC01000601.1, read as the reverse complement.
CACTGAAAATTCAAAGGCATTTTTTCAAAGTTCCTTTTGCTGCCACTGGTGTGAGGCAACTCCTCCTGTTTCCAGAGCAGCTGGTACCAACCACCAGTTGCCAGGTGGGTGCTCAGCACCTCTGAAGCCAAGCTGAAGCTCTACATGTCAGCTGGCATTCTAAAAATTACAATTTTTGTTTGGGTGTATCAAAAATATCTACTTAGTGTGCGTAAGAAGAACCTGCTGAGAGAAACACGAAAGCATCAGGTCTTATCTCATTCAAGAATGCCTAGTACAGAGCAACACCAACAAAGTCAGAGGAGATCATGCAGCCTTGGCTTCCAGACTGAGCAGATACCCTGACATGCTTTTTAAACTCCTAATCTCTGAGGGTTCCTCTGATTTGTAAATTAGCATATCTTGAAATTGAAATAAAACACAGAAATGTAGTCAAGACACCCACGATACAGAAGTAAAACTTTCCTGAGCCAGCAAACATGACTTGTTTTTTTAAAAAGGTATTCAAAAGAAAATAGAAATCTCTTAAGTGCATTAGATCTACTTCTTTTTTGCAAATCTGCTCAGCAAACTCATTTTTTAAACATACACTCTTCTTTGCTTGTCTACTGTATATAAATTGCATATATTCTGATTAACATTATTCAGCCCAGAATAATTACACATCAGAGAGATGCCTAATAAGCTCATCTTTAAACTCTGCAGAACTAAAAAAAGATCCCAAGCATATTTTATGAATATAGGATGGCATCAGCTGACAAATATATGGCACAATCCATTTTATTGTGGTTGCAAACAAGAACCACATGAATGAACGTTATGGGCTTGTCTTTGCATTATTCAGGATGATAGGACTTCTGAAGGAAAGCAAGAGTGTGTTCTGGAATTGTGAGACTGTGAAGATAAAAGAAAATTAGTCACACAAAGTATGGTAAAGAAAATATACAAAATAAGCAAAACTGCATTTTACCAGCAGCGGGCACTTCACTGGGGAGACTCCATAAGGTTTTCTGAATCAAACAGCTGCTACAAGAAGTAGCAATGAATTAAAACACTTGGATTTACAACTAGAATTGACAAAGAAATATTTTCAGTTACTATAACCATATTGTTTTAGACTTACTTCAGACAAAAGCTATTTCAACAGGAAAACCTGTCTTAGCCAACAGCTGGAAAGCTCATAGCCTTATTCTGGAAGGAAGGGGGACTGTTTCTTTTTACAGATGTCTCCATTCTCATCATCCAAACAGAGTTAAATCTCTGAATAGAGAGATGGGCCCCATCTGAAATGCAGCTCTCACGTCCTCCCAAGGCTGTGCACACTCACACCCCTGGCACCGATTCAGCCAAGGCAACCAAACACAACAGCCACAGAAACTCAACACTGCAGCATCCTTAAAGTCAGCCCGAGCTTTGGGGTAGCCCCTCATCCCGTCCAACAGCAGAACTCCAGACACTCAGCTGTCAGAGAGGCTGGATTTTATTTAAAAGCAGCTCTTTTGCAGATGGTAACAATCAAACCCAGCCAGTGCTTCCCTCCACTGCTCAGCCCCAACATCCTGTGAGATCCAGGTTTAGGAGCAGCCCCCAAGGCAAGCATGAATTTGGTTTATGGTCACAAAAGTAACACCTGCCAATGCCAAGTGCTACAGAAAGAGCAACTTTTCAGTTGACCACACTTCCTGTTGCCTGAATATTTAAGGCACGCGAAGAAGAGCCGTGTAGCAAGAGATGAGTAACTAACAAACCACAAGCTCTTGCTCAAAATTACCACGTAGTATTTTACACTCTTAGCAACACACTGGTGTGGGATGTTTGTTATGCTGGTAACTCCTCTGTCTCCCAGTGTGGTATCTGCTTTAGTCACCTCCATTCTGGCATGGGATGTGCTGAGCTGCTTCGTGTTTTTTCCAGTTGTAAGGGAAGTTGGTGCTGATTTCAGATGGGGCCTTCCTCCTTCATTCACTCAGCACTCAGCTTCTTCCTTGAACAAACCCAGCACTGCCTCAGTTTTTGATGTCACCACCACGTGGCCACAGCTCCTAAGGGATCACCATGAACACAGCAAGCCCAGGCTCCAAAGTCTTCCCCAGAAGCTTCTTTTGTCACAGATCTCAGGCGTGTGTCACACCAAATACAGCCTCAGTTTTGTTCTGGGCACTCTTCCTCACCACTGCTTCCCTTGGGTTTGGTAGGACATTATGGAAACATAGAATACTAGAATCATTCAGGTTGGAAAACCCTCCCAGACCAATGAGTCCAACCTGTGCCCAATGCCCATTGTGTCACCAGCCCAGACAGACAGAGCACAAGCAGCAGTAATTAAAGTTACTTTCCTTTACAACATACCTAAAATAAAAATACCATCTTCTACCTCATATGTACCTGTCCTATTCATTGCAGAGCTCTGAAAGTTTGTGGCACAGTGAGCTGGAAATAGCAGGAACTTGATTTATATTTATAAGCAGGTAAATACCACCCCAGAGAAGCAGATTTTTCTCTACTGCAGAATGTAAAGCTGGACAAAACACATGGCACTTACAGGAGAAGCTCACACATGGCTCCTGCCACCTTCTTCTCCTGACTTAGAGAAGTGCTGAGTGCCTGAGCACAGCAAGAACCTGGCTGGAAACTTGGGGAGAGCATCAAAATCATCAGTTCCCAAAAAAATTAGGCACCAGGTTTGTCAAGCCCCAAATTAACAGCCATAACTCTCCATGCATGAAATCAAACAGCACCAAGATCAGCCAAGCAATGGCTGCACAGTGCTTTGTAGCTTGGCAGGTGTACAGGAAATCCCAGAAGGAAATAAAAAAACCCAAGCAATGAATCTGGGGCTTCCTACTGAATGAAAAAACACACCAAAGATAAGCCTTTGCACCCTGGTCTCCTTCAAGCATCAGCAATGAGTTCAGGCCTTCAGATCCATGGAGCTTTTCCACTCCCACTTAAGCCTGTAAGGTACAAAGCTGTGTTTGCTCTGCCCATGGCTGTGAACAGCTGCTGGGAGCTGTGGGCTTTGCAGCTTTTTCTAGCCTGTAAACATGGAAACAGCAGGGTTTAGTCCAGCAGGAGAACGTGGGCAGTGGCTGGAAACCTCCTTTCCCACTCACCTCCAGTTTCCCTTATTCTACCTCTATGGCCCCCAAACCCTTCCCTTGCCTGCAGGCTATGCCTGACCTGCTCAAGAGAACATCCAAAGAGAGGAAAGCATGTTTTCTTTAGCTTAATTAAAAAAAAATAAAAACAACCCCCCCTGCCCCCCCCTCCCCGCAAACCACAACAAACCAAAACCAAAGCCAAACAAACAAACAACCCCCCCCAAAAAAAACCCTCATCCATTTTAGCTGCAGTTTTCTGAAAATGGCAATTTGGGGCAGATGCTCAGCATGGAAACTTCAGTCTGGACAGCTGAAGGCTGGCAAAGCCTCATCTGCAACTGCAAACACTGGAAAGTGTCTGGCAGACTACATTACAGTGATATGACTTTGCAGAATATCCTTTAAAAAGCCTTTTTGTCCTTTCCTTTCCACAGACCTGGCCATTAAATCTTTACCTGGGGATGGTGAAAACTTGCCTTTCCTCTATGTGCCACTGCAATATTGGTATATCAAGTGAAAATTCATAAAGATCCTCTGTGTCATGCTCAGTAAAAGCAAGCTGGTCTTTAGACAATGTTCACCCAAGGTGTTTAACATCCCAAATCCTGCTCCAAGCCTGGTGTCTCCAGTTACCAACGTCACAACAATGCCCTGCAGAGAATCACAGCACAAACAGCAACTGTGGTTTCATGCAGAGGAAGGGAAATACCACGTAAAGCTTCAGAAATGCCTTCCTGAGACAGGAGATGAGAGGGGCTGAGTGAGATGGATACTGAGTGGGATGGAGCTGGCACCTTCTGTACATTTGAAGCAGCAACACCTGTGTACCTCTGAAAAGAGCAAGGAAAAGCTCCTTGGCAGACAGCAAATTTCCAGATACAGCCAATGAGGGTAATTTTTTTAGCTGAGGTGCAAGCACAATGAACCAAAAACCAGCAGTAAAGGGGCTGTCCCAGGAAAGGAGCAGGGATCTGGTATGCATGGCCAGAGGTGGCCTCTGAGCCCTGCAAAACCTGCAGCTCCCTTCACATGGAACACAAACCTCCAGGGGAAACCCCAGATGGTTTTATAACATACAGAAGCCGTAGGTATTTTTTTTCTAATGTTGGATGTGAAAGCATTTAGTGCCAGGCTGAGAGTGCTGGGATTGCTCAGTCTGGAGTAGAGAAGGCTTCAGGGAGATCTTGTTGAAGCCTTTCAGAACTTTAGGGGGCCTTATAAAAAATTAAGGACAGGTAGATAGTGAAAGAACAAGGAGGAGTAATTTTAAACTGCCAGAGGGCAGGGTTAGATGGGATGTTTGGAAGAAATTCTTCCTTGTGAGGGTGGTGAGGCCCTGGCACAGGGTGCTCAGGGATGCTGTGGCTGCCCCATCCTTGGAAGTGTCCCAGGCCAGGTTGGACAGGGCTTGGAGCAACCTGGGCTAGTGGGAGGTGTCCTGTCCATGGCAGGGGGTGACACTGGATGGGCTTTAAATTCCCTTCCCACCCAAGCCATTCCATGATTCTGTGATTCCATGCTCCTGGGTGCTTAAGGGTCCAGCTGGTCCCCAGCATGTGTGTCAGTCATTGACTCTGCCTGCTGGGATCCATCAGGAGCTGCTGCAGGGGCTATCCCTGCTCCAAGGGCTGCCACAGGCTGCTTCTCCTGATCCTGCCACAACCTGGTCCCGTGTCTTCAGTTCCCTGGACCTGTGCTTTAGCTCTGCCTGCTTACACAGTAAAGAACCAGGAACAAGCACGACCTCATGATGTCTGTGCCACACTCCTCGTGAGGACCAACACAGCCCCACACAACATCCCACACAGAACTGGGGTGTAAATGACCTTTTCTGCAGGTTACCTGTTGCAATGCAAACATGCCCTGACCCTAGAAACACAACATGGAATGAACCTGGAAAAACACCAGCATTTTGGGGAGCTATGAAGACTGGCTTAGAGCATTACCAAAGATCTCCTTACAAGCTCTCTGTGGTTTGAAAAGGCATCACTGGTGCTGAGGTGTCAGGGGGAGCCCACAAACAGCCAGGCACTGCTGTGGGTGGCTTTCCTGGCAGAAACCACTAACAGGAGGATGCTCCACGCTCACTCCTTCAGCAGTGACATGTAAAAAGCCCAGCCTGGAGATCAGCTGACACAGTCACTTTGCAAAAAGCTCCGAAGCAGAATTCCTTCTGGAGGACAGATCATGGCTTGCTCCTGGGAAGGTACAGAAAGTGGGCAGCAAGCCAAAACCCTGCTGCTCTTTTCCACCAAGGAGTGGAGCTGCTGCAGCCCGTGACAGCCCTGGAGCAGCTTGGCTTGAGGTGTCCCACAGCAGCACACGCTGCTCCCACCCCAGGGTGGCACAGCCCAGGTCCCTCTGAGCCCCTGGAGGGTGACAGGCACCTGCAGCAGCACCCACCTCGCTCTGATGGCTGTAGGGTGCCTGCCCTGTTCACACCCCAAAAACCACCTGGGAGACACTGGGCTGGCAGGCTCCCAACAAGGAGGGCACAACAGCACTGATGGTGTCATGCAGTAACCTGGGTTCATCCCTGGCACTGCCCACTCCTCAGGAACCACGGGGTGCAGGGCATGGCACAGCTACAGGCTTAGAACCAATCTCTTCACAAACAGCACCCAAAAGGTCACTTGAATCACTAGTTTTGGCTTAAAATATTTACTTAGAAAATAACTACTCTACTCCTGATCTCACTCATTCCCTAAAAGAATTTCAACCATACAAACACTGTCTACATACTTCTGAAAAGTATACTGCTTTTAACCTCTTACTCATGTATTCAGAAAAGCCCAAGAGTCAGCCTTGCTTTTGTTTTCTGCTTCCTGCACTGCAGCTAAGACAACTCCCTAGCTTTAAAAAACATGCAATAAAAAAGATGCAATAACTACATAACAACTTTGGTAGTACTACAATGACCTAAATATTTTGGCCTAAAGCTTCAGTAGTAGCCAAAGTGTAACAGCAACTACTTGGTCAGACCTATTAACAAATATCAGAGAAGCATGAAAATTAAAGGCTTATGAATTCAAGATACAACAATTAAATACTTAGAGAAACAAAGTCACTAAAATCTTAGGTTATCCATACCAAAATAAGCTTCAGTGTAGAAAGGGCAGCAAACTTTTTTTAATATATATAAAACTACTAGAAAGACACAGGACAAAGATTTTAGGAGACCCAGGCATGAGAACCCTTTCTTCACAGAAGTTTGAGCCATTTGCACAAGCTTTAATCTTGCTTTGATGTAAGAGCTGGCCTTGTTTCATTACTGTCCTTTAACTGCAAAAGCAAGTAAAATGCTTGCAAGCATGATCAAAACCTTGAAACAACTTTGAATTGTTCTCCAAGTGTGAAGAGAACAGCGTGGTTATTCCATGCAAAGGAAAAAGCTGTACTTTAAAAGCACATTCCTTATGAATATCACCCTTCCCCACCTAGACACTGCCTCTGCAGCTGCCTCTGCCCAAAGGCACCACCAACAAAGCTGCTTTCATCATCTCAGAGCTTGCTTTTTCTCCCTTTCATACCAATAAAATGTCTATCAGATGCAAAGATTGTCTTACAATTTGTGACCAAGCTGCACTAATTTAAGAACTTCCAGCATTCAAGATTTTGGAAAACATCAAGTACAAAGGCACAGCACACTTAAAGTGTGTCTCTCAATTACAGATTTGGGGTAAGGATGAGCCTGTTTCTCACTTTTTCTATTGAGATATTCTTTCCACTGACCCCTGTGCCTAATTCAACACTGTATGTAATTTCTTCTATAGTGACAAGAAAAGCATGAAAAACACCACATGCCTTCCCCAACAACCCTGGGGTTTCCCTTCCCTCACACTACCCAGAAAAAGACCAGACAGAAGCCACCTTTCCTTTTTCAGAGCCAGTGATGCAGCACATCACCTTTAAGGGCAGTTCCTGTACATGAGTTGCTTTGGTGTAGGGGTTTGAGATGACCCTGCTGAACAGGCACAGAGCCTAACGCAGCCCTGGGACACAAATTGGGTAACTGGGATTTCTGGGTTTAGGAAAACCTCAAGCCATACACAGAAGGCAAATGAGGTGTGATCACAGGCAATACTTCTACTGACAAACTAACGAAGGAAAACTGAAAAATTTCACCTCCTGCTTTGATTAGGGAAATCTTGACCATGCCCATTGCAAGATAACATGGCTGGAAACTTCCAAACTCGCTCGTGGAGCTTCTGAGAGAAGTTAATAATGGACTATTTGAGCAGTGGAAATGGAACAGAGAAGGTATATCCTTCCTTAGTCTCCCAAAGCTGAATCTGAAGGTTATCAAGGACAGCAGATTCTGTTCACATGGGTGGCAAATACCTTTTCCATCAATCACATCCCTGGATGCCTTTTGCTTGCATTCAGTTGAAAGGTAAGAAAAAGCACTTGGCCCCTTGAATTAAAGGCCATAAAACCCAAAGGGAAGCTTCCTCTCTAGCATAGGCAGGCACCATTTATCAAAACTATGGGATGAAAATCTGCCACTGGTTCCAAAAGCAACAATCTCTCTGAACACTAAAACCTCTCAGAAAACAAGTAAAGCCAAAAGGATTTTCCTTTAAAAATCTCATTTCTTACACTCTTCAAGAACTTGGAAACTTTGCAAGGTGCATAGAATAGAATCTTACATGCTTATTGAAATCTGAATTTCCTGTGTGCTTTACCTCACTTCTTCCTTCCATAGGTATTTTTCCCTATTTGGATTGGACTAGATGGTACTATAGTGAATTCTGGATTTAATATATGCTTCTGAATGAAAATATTATTCTGCCTCTTCCTTAGATTTTGGGAGTTGCAGACAAAACCAATCACCTTTACCATAAACCTCACCAGGTGAAAAGGAAAAGCAGCTTCTGTGAGCTACAAACTAGATGTTGTTAAGTCCACACTTGTAGAATTTGGTTGGAATGACCTTAAAGCCCATCTCATTCCACCCCCTGCCAGGAGCAGGGACACCTTCCACTAGACCAGGAAGGTGCTCCAGACCCTGTGCAACTTGGCCTTGGACACTTCCAGGGTTGGGGCACTCCTGCTCTGTATGATGTCACAGCCATGCTCGCCTAGAGAAAATGGAAGAGAGAATTTCTGGAACATGAACAACCAGCTTGGAACGGGCTGGAAACAAAGGCAGGGAGTGCAGCAAGACTTGTACAGATCCCTGCTGTACTTGCAGTCACACACCAAATTAAAACCAGAGGGATAAGTGACAGTTTAAAGCAGAAAATCCAACATCCAGTCTGAGTGCCTGTCCAAAAAAAGGCCAGCTTTTCCACAATTAATTCCAAGTCATTCCTCCATCTTGCAGCACTCCTCCTGCCAGCTCTGTGCACACTGGCTGAGAATTTCACTCCAGAGCTGTATCAGGCTCTTGGGTTCTGTCCCTCGAGTCCCTCATCTCCATACCACTGCTGGAATTTATTCACCTGGTTTCCTGGAAAGCTGACAACCCATTTCCTATCTTGTCTTTCAAGTAAAGGGTAAACCAGGCTCCTCTTCAGCCTCTAAAATGGGACAGAATAGGAGTCTCTCTGCTTTTACAAGGATGCTACATCCTGTAGGAACACACCTACAGCGTGTGATCGTTGTGCAAATCCCGACTTAATTACCGCCCCTCTGAAATTCCTAAGTAAAACAAATGGCTAGAAAGAAGCTTCTTACAGACATTAAGTAATAGCTTTCACTGTCACCTCAAAAGAACAATGAAGGTCTGCCTGGAAAAACTTCCTAAACAATGAGGAAATCCCCAGGGTGCATCCTGGGTGCCACAGGGTCACAGCCACTGTGCCCTGCGCTGGGAGTCCCACCTGCCTGGGTTGGCCTAGAGATGGAAAAGAAGGGAAGGAAGAAACTGCATTTAAACAAACAAATCCAAAGCAAATGACTACAAATCCTCTGGACAGATGTCTATTTACAGAAATGGGTAGCCAGGATATGGTCAAGCATACCAAGTGTCTTTAAGAAAAAACAACCTTCAGAGAAGTTCAATTTTTCATATGCTGAACTGTTTTGGAGATGCACCTGTTGAAATTACTGGTGTTAGGTGCTTGAAATCTTTCCACTTCTGCAAATTTAAAAAAAATCAGTCCCAACACACGATTTGTGACAGAGCAGAGCTTGGTCACCTACTACTTCCACTGCTGAGATTGCAGAGATGAAAAATCATCAAGACTTTAAGGGCATTTCTATCTTTGCCAGCTGTAAGATCCTTGTCTGTGATTGCTTCCTGTCTGCTAGCAGGGACACTAAGCAACACTTTTCCATCAGCAGTGATGATACCTCCAGCACAATCTCTCAGGACATACCACTAAGCTGCTTTAGCAGGCACTTTCAGCTGATTCCTGAATTTCATGATTGCACCCCGAGCCCGTAACTCCCCACCACCGCCCTGGACCGCTCCCTCTTGGGTGTAGCACTCCTCAAGCATCATTAGACAATTCACCCAACAAACAACTCCCATCACAAGTTTAGCCCATGCCTCAGCAAACTGAGAACACAATTTTTTTAAATAAACTCTTTTCACATGACCAAGTCCCAGTCTCCTAATTATTACTGCCATGTTTTAAACTCTGTTTTACTCACATCCTGAATAATCCCCATGTAGTCCCACCAAAACCCCACAAAGCAGGATTATCTCTGCCACAAGTTGTCTTTTTCAAGGCCCCAGTCCAAAACCTAAAGGAATTACTATAAAATTTTCTTTTCATTTCGAAGGGCTTTAAATCATTTTACTGCTTACAATGTGTGTGTATTTAAAATATCTTATGGATTTAAATAGGTGGGAAAATGTATTTTTCAATAAGTCTGGTTAGAAAAACAGGCTTGTGCTGCACAGCACAGAAAGACACCTTTGAAACTGCTAAGGTTTCCAGACTAGTAATGCTGCAGTGCATGTGGTCTGGCTTTCTCCCACTTCCCCCTAAATATCCTCCACAGTCCTTCTCCCAGAGGACACAAACTGTCCCCACAGCTCACAGGAGTCTCTGCTGTCTCCTTTTTCCATTATTTCACTATGACATTCATTTCCTTCAGGTAGGAGTAAGGAATATCAAGTCCTGATCTTTTATTCATGATTTCATCCCCCAACAGTGACCAATTTTCATTAAGTTCTACCCAACAAAGAAAAAAGATGTTGCAATGGCTTGCAAAATGTAACTTCATGAGATCTAGACATATACAGAGATTTTCTGAGTGTAAAAATTGTTTTGCAAAGCATTTTCATCCCCAACGAAGTGTTTAGGCAGTTGATTCAAACTTCACAAGGAAGGTCCCTGCCCTTGCAGTTTCAAACACAGCCTCAATTTCCCTGTGAAGACCTCCTGGAAAATCACACATTGGCATTGTCTGTTCTCTTCTTAGGCATTGTTTGAGGCAGGGGATGCACATTTCCAGGTCAATAATTACAATTGCTGCCTTTCAGGTCATGATATTGGCCAAGTATTGCCCCATGTACAATCATACACAGCTCTGTGAGTTTGCTGGTTTGGTCCTACCCCATTTTCCCTAAGAGCAGGGAAGCTGGAAGCAGTTTTAGGTGAAAATCCCAGGTTTTGCATTCAGCAACTGCGATGCTGCGTGGGATGCCTTCTGGTTTTCTCTGGAATTCATTTCTCCAGCTGGTCTGACAAGGCTCACCCCCATCCACCACGGGAAACCACAGACAGCAGAGCAGCTCCCAGGCTCTACCTGGGGGTGCCTGTGCTGAGGGCAGGTTCTTGAGGGGTTATAGAGGCACCTGTCTGACTGGGTTTGCATATTTCCAACATAATTTTACATCTCACATAATTCTTGTCTTCGTCTGGTTCTCCTCTCATCCCACAAACAACGTGAGCAGACAGACTTTCAGAAGTCAGCAAACCTGTAGAACTGTACCTGTGCTGATGTAGAAGCTGTAACATGGACTTGTGGAATATCCAGGGTTGCAACAGATCCACAAGAATCATCAAGTCCAACTCCTGCCCTGCACAGGACATCCACTGCCTTTAATGCTCAGCCCCTCATTTCCATTCATTACATGGTGCTTCAGCTTAAATGTTGTCTAAGTAAACTACAAGGCTTTACAATCTATTTAATTCCAGACAAATTAAATTATCATTATGCCAACAAGAAATTAAATTACACCATCATGAAAACAACTATGAATTACACCAAGTAATACTCAGGATTTCCTGTCTTGAGGCTACTGGTATTTGGGCCAATATGAGGGAGCTTCCCAAAATACACGAAGTTTGGAGAGTGTTGCTGGCTCCTTTGGCTTGCTGTCTCCCCATCTCCCTCCCTCACCAGTGCTGTCCCATTCCAGCACCTATGGACTGACAAAAAGTAAATCTTTCCCCTTCCTTTTTACTGAGGACACCCCTGCATCACCTGTGGAGGAGAAGAACCCCAAAAGCTGCCATCCCACTAGAAAAACCCACCTAAGCTTCACAAAGCCAGCTAAGAAACATACTGCTTGATCAAGCTACAGACTCAGTGCTTCCACATGGATCTTCCTGGAATGAGGGGAGCCCACCACAGAGCTCCTCTGCAAATAAATCACAGCCAGGTGTGCAGGACAGACAGCAAGGGCTGACTCTCACAGACTCCAGCCTAACATCAGCAGTAGGTTTGGTCAGCTGGCTTGATTGCACTCTGCTCCCATTTAAGATGCTCTCCACAATTCTTTTTCCTCCTCAGAAGTGCTATTCACAGGCAGCCTCTGTATAAAGTGCCTCATTAATTATTTTTCCAAGCAGGAGCTTTGAGTGGGGGATCCTTACAGCACCAACAGCAGATGTGAGCCAGGGGATGAGCACAGCATTTTAATTCCTCCTTCCACAGTGACTTCCCTCTGGCTCTTGCCTGTGCAAAGATGTGATGGGCAAACAAGAACTGTCTCTGGAGTGCTGCAGAGCTCTCAGCATGACCAAAGTACCCTCCCTGTGAGCTGCAGGCAAATTAAATGCTGAACTGTGAAAATGCAGTTTTGGCTGCAGCGTGGGGATGAATGTAAACAAAAATAGAAATCCACAGGGACTGCATCCTCATGGCTCTGATGGGACTTGAAACCACCCTCAACGTGGCAGGAAAAACTGACAGTACTGACAGGACTCTGTGTGTGAGGCCAGGAGCTCTGCTGACTGCTTTTTGGGTAAAGCCATTTACTAACTGGACATCCTTCCCAATATGGGAATCTCTTGAAAGACCCACTGTGATTTCAAAAGAGTCCTAACAGAGAAGAGGCTCTATGTTTGCACTCCCTCTGCACCACAAAAAAAATCCCAAAGCAAAGAAATCCAAGGACAAGCTGGGTTGTGGGCACCACCCAGGAGTCCCCCTCCAGCCCAAATCTTCACACAGAGTTTGATCTCCAAGAGAGGGCTCTCGCAGGCTCCCCATGCATCATACATCAAGTGCTAAAACTGGGCTTCCTTTTCTCATGCAAGCTTTTATCCCACTTGTAAATCTCCAGCCTTAACATTTGCTTTGCAAATACTCTACCTGCTGTCTGAGCGATAGCAGCACAGGTGAGAGTAAGCTGTGATTCATACCGATCTACTCAACAAAAAAACACCCTAAACTCCAGAATTACACTATTTTGCTTCATAGTTTAATAGCAATATACATAACTTAAAGCCTATTTTATTTGTTTGCTTTCTCTCTCCTAACATTTTAATGGGACAAAGAACTGCCCTTACACAGTCAGACTGTGTAAGGTACCCACCCGGCAGCGCTGCCACTGCCTCCAAGGGGCTTGGCAAAGCATCATATGGTGCTGGTTGGGTTCACGCTGGCAAAGCCCGCTGCTCGGCAGCTGCCGGCTCTGGAGACCCGGGATCCGTCACACGGGCAGACTCAGCCGCAGCGCTCCACACTCTCTCAAGTTTCACCCGCTACTCACAACTAACTCCGCAGTGGAAACTTCTAAAGCATCGCCCTTATAAACTGCTCCAAACTCCATCGGATGCTGAGAATCAGCTCAACCCGCGCCGTCCCGCCGGCTGCCGAGCGCTGCCCGGGATGCGCGGGGCTCCCGCAGCGCTCCCGGCGGCTTTCCCGGACCCCGGGGCTCCCGGAGCGCTCCCGGCGGCTTTCCNCGGCGGTTGTGGGCTCCAGGCACGCTTGTCCCCGGCTGCTCGTTGTGCCCCCTGCGCCACTGTCACTCGTCACCGCCAAATCCACATCCCCTTGGAGCACGGTTGGAGCCTCCGGAGTTTCTCCAGAAGTCACGTTAAGGACCGTGCCCCAGTAAAAGCGCGGTTAAACAGGACCAAAATTCCTCTCCTGGAGGTGTCCGGGAGGCAGCAGGGTCTGGCGCTGGGTGATGTGTGCAGTGGTTTAGGGGTGACAGTGGCAGTGCTGAGGTGACGTTTGAACTCCATGATGTTAGAGGTCTGTTCCAACCTTGATGATTCTGTGATAAAGGCCCTGGCACAGGGTGCCCAGAGCAGCTGTGGCTGCCCCTGGATCCATGTAAGTGTCCAAGGCCAGGTTGGACGGGGCTTGGAGCAACGTGGGATAGTGGAAGGTGTCCCTGCCTGTGGCAGGGGATGAAATGAGATGATTTTAAGGTCCCTTCCAACCCAACCCATTCCATCCTTCTGTGATTCTGTGATTTATGGCTCAGTCTTCAGGGCTGTATTGTCCCACTCTTACCAGGAATATTGCAAATTGCTATTGTGTGTTTGATTCCAGGATGAACAATAAACCTACACAAGCAGGCACTGAAATACACATCACTTCAGTAAATATTGTCCAGTGATTGAAACAACTTCCTAAAACAAGCAAGCACACCAGTCTGCAGATCCTCAGCACAGCAATGTAAGACAATATGGAACAGATATCTGAATTCTCCTGCCCCTGAATAATAATTTCACATTGTACCCAGATGTGACCTTCTAAAGTACTTCCTTCTTTTTTGCTGTTTTTATAACATTAATCCAGCTGACTGGCCATGGGCAGGGTGCCATCCCTTATTGGGCCTCATATGTTTTGTATGGAGCTGATGAGTTGCAATGAATGTGGATTTTGCTGACACACTGGAGGTTCACAGTGACTGGAAGTTACTCATTTTACCATTAAATACTTCTCATTCAGCTTGTACACATCTGCCACTCACTGTGAAATTGTTTTCACATATTTCAGCTTGGCTGACGTGGGCTGTGGGGTTGGTAGGTTTATCCTGTGCCACTCAGCTGATCACAGAATCGTGAAGCATTTTGGGGTTGAACAAACCAGCCATTTTGGGGTTTTTAAACCAACACTGAACTTGATCAGATTTGAAATATTGCAGATGATATGTGACATCGAGTTCAGTATTGTGCTAAAGAACCTCTTTCCTTCCAAAATTCATGTTCTCTGGGCACACACTGGTTGTATCTAAGTGTGATGGAGCTTAACTACCTTGAGGAGAGCAGGCTCATCCAGAGCATCACTAAGCCAGTGTCTCACAAGTCTCTAGAGACCCCAGCTGAGCTAAAACATTAAATCAACAGCAATTCTAGAGATCAAATGTGAACTAGGCTCTGTTTTAAATACATTTGAGAGCTCTCAGCAAGGTGGCTGCTGTGGTTTTCTCACTGCATCTCTGTGAGCTGTGAGCAGACACCAGTGAGGAAATACTGGTTACTGGTGTGCCTTTTGAAGGCATTGACTCAGAGGAGAGTTCAGGCTCTGCTCAGTGCAGTGTATCTTTTATCAAATGTAGCTGAGGAGCTTTTCATCACGTGATGAAAAAGGTTTATCTCTCTCTGGAGAGATAAACCTTGGAGAATTCATGAGCTGTGAAGTGGATTGCAGTTCTGTCCCATCATTTAGCAGATGAAAATATGCCAAATTCCAGAAGCTTCATACCCCAGAACGGATGTCAGAACTGAATGGGAAACCTCCCTGTCTAATTACAGCTAGGGTAAAAACAGAATGAGAACTGAGGAGTTAATTTAGTTATAACATTCTATACTTTGCTACTACCTGATCCCCCAGATCCCCAGGCATTTCATAAACGCTTGCTAATTAAAGACTGTGATTTCCTTTTTAAGATAGGGAAATGCTGTGTTTTAATGGCAAAGCTTGTGTCTTTATCATCTTAAAAAGACACCATGAGAAATGTGAGCCAAATCAGGAACAGAGATAAATGATCCTATTTATGTACTGCTTAAAACAAAAACCATCCTTAAGATAAGAAATTTGCCACATTAAATTTTAAGCTGATGTGACACACCTGCACTGCAGCTATCAATGATAAAGTAATACAATCAAAACAAGTATTTTCCCACTTTTTCTCCTATGAAATCTTGATCTTTAAGGGTTGTGTTTATCTTTACACACCCCAAAATTCCTTCTCTAAACACCTGTTTTGTACTATATCCTAAAGGTTGTATTATATCCTAAAGGGCAAAATGAACGTGAATTCATCCTTGAAGAGGATCAGGAGATCCTGTTCATCCTTCTTTCCAAACAAAGGATGAAGATCTACCTCTGCTGCCTCTGTGAGTTCACTTGTGGCACAGTGACATGGAGGGTGGTGGTTTCTTACATCACCACAGTCCAGGCTTCCTTCTGCTCTGGACCCATGAGGCAGCCAGTGGAAGTACTGGGAGCTCTGGTACCCAAAAAGTGCAGTGCACTGTCACTGCCGAATTCTGCTTTGGGAGGGTGCGAGGGAAGGAAGGGAGAGAGGGAGGGAGGAAAAGAAAGAAGGGAGAGAGGGAGGGAGAAGGAGGCTGTCTCCACAATCTCATCTATTTAATCTCCCACTGTAATGGAACCCTGATGTGCCCCTGACAGGACAATATCCATTCCCAGTGCCACGGGCACACCATGGAATGAACTTCCAGGGGCTGTGAGTCAAACACAGTCCTTAACACAGCCACAGGGCTGACAACCTGCAGAGGTGTCATCAGAGGGACTGATAAAATCTTGGCCACCTTGCTGGCTGCTCCTCCCTGTGTGGCTGTAAAGGGGATGTGCCAAGGAACCAGCTTCTTTGCCAAGCTGCACCAGAGCACTTGGCTGTGCCCTTTGCTCCAGAGGGAGCACAGGTTCACCCTGGGTGTGCTCCCCCACAGCCCTCTTGGTTGCCTCAGAGACATGGTTTGTTACCAAACAGAAGCACTAAAGTGAAAGGTGTGTGAAATCCATTGGGAGAGATGACTGATTATCCCAAAGTACCTTCTAGGATTTCTCCAAGGGAAAGGAGCCATTTTAAGGCCGCTGCCTTTGTAGGCAGGACAACAATGTGCTGTTGACACAGCCAGCTGCAAATGTAATGAAACTGTAATGAATAAATAATAATTATCTATTGCTAGAGGAAACTCTTAATCGTTATTGTCTGAAAGTCAAAATCAGGTTGCAGACAGTGTGGGAGATGTGTGACAAGATAAAAACAGCCTTTTCTCAGGACAGACTGTTGGATTGAAGTATATTCTGAATCCTTTCCCTGTAAGTAAAACAAAAATGTTATTCTTATGAGTTATTTTCAAAAGGTTAGAAGGAGGTCTTAAAATCTAGCTGCAGAAGATACTCTAAGAGAATCACAGCTGTTCTGGCTGGAAAATCAAAAATAACATTTTGATAAAATAGCCTTAAAAAAAAGTTCAGAGTTGGTTGTGCTTTAGCTACTGCCCTAATTCTGAGAGACCAACCAGCGTGGAGCACTGAAAACCCACACACAGGAGGGTGGATTTTGACAAGTTCCTCATCCCAGAATCATGGAGCAGCCCAGGTTTGGAAGGGACCTCAAAAGGTCCTCAAACCTCTCCTGGGAAAGGGAGTCTGAGGAGATTATCTAACAGCCTGTGCCATTACCTTGAGAACTTCAGCAACGGCCTTGAGGAGGTTGTGCCAGTGAATTGCTGTTCTTGCTATAGAAAGTGTCTTTCTTATACCAAGATGAAATGAAAAAGCATGGTGTGGAGACAGTCTGCTGCTTCACATATGAACTGAATGTTCCAGGAAAGAGGTAAAAATGGTGTTTATGGTCATTATTCAAATGAAGAAATCAGATAAAACCCCTTAGTTTTGTAACTGAAAAGTAGGGATGACAGTCTGAACCATTCATGAAGGAGGGAAAGCAAGGCAAAGGAATATTTCAGTAGCAAATGGTGGTAAAATTATATAATTTTATCTGTAGTTGTACCTTTCAAAGGTTATGTAGATCAAAACATAATCAAGCTGCTGAGTGCACAGTTCAAAGCAGGAGGAGGCCTTGCTGGTTGCCTTTCTCACTCCTTATTTTCTTCCCAATTATGTTTTATTATGTTGCTCACATTCAACGTGTGAACAACATTCATTGGAATACTCATTGAAAAACAGTGCTTATAAAAAACCAAATTATAAATGACACTCATTATTCTACCCTGCTTGGTTGCAAATTGTTTAGATATGTCAATTTTGCCCACAGAATTGAATGTGATACATAATCTGAGAGGTTTTTGAAACTCCTGCAACAGAATGTTCTGATAATGCATTCATGGTGACCTGGCAGAATTCTGCAGTTCTCTACTTGCATTTAGTAAATCTATACACACAAACATAGCTCTAGCCCATAGCAGGGCTCAGCTAGACATCAGCATTGCTACAAATTGAGAATTTCCATCCTCAATATCCAAACAACACACATCTTGTTCCTCAAACACCAAATACTTTTGAGTGGAAAGGTAGAAAACTTGAGGTTAAAAAAACTCTTTTTTCTTTGTTGTACAAGAGTGTGGTGGGATGATGAAAACTTCCCATAATGACAACGAGAAGCTTCTCTCTGTTCTGACACCTGAGATTCTGGAGTGGGAGGATTTGAGCAGCTGGGCCTTTAAGACACCAGGTCAGCACAACAAAAGAATGCTGCTTCCCTAGAATTCCTTCTCAGAGCTGAGGGAACAGCACAGTGCTCCTGGTACTCACTTTGGTTTCTATCCACAAGGGCCCTTCAGTGGCTCTCAGGTTCCCAGTTCTTAAGGAGTACAACCAAACCCTTGCAAATCTATTCTGAGCAAGTGATACTCTTTAATACCAAATACACAATCTGTTAGTACTTAGGGCACATTACCAACTTGTATGTCAAGACTGCTTTTTAAAACAGAGTTTAAAATTGATTTATTACGAATAAACATTGTCCCGAGTACAGCTCCAGGCAGCAGCTGTGGAGAAGGGAAAGAACTGCACACCTGGAGTGAAAAAATCCTCTCAAATCAGTGACCCCACAAGAACAAGAGACTCTGCCTTACCTTAATGTGAAGTAATTTCCCTTTGAGCCCTGTGGTGATAAGTTCCCCTGGACTTGTCTCCTCCCCTCCCCAGTTTTCCTGGGGGAGTGCTGCTGGCCCTGTCATTGCCATGTCAGGAACCTGATGGGAGCACTGTTTCAAGCTTCTTTGCTTGTTCTTTTGATGTCAGCCCTGTGGCTCTTTGAAGGTGGAGTCTCCCTCTGGAAGGCTGGGGGGCAATGCTGGATCTAGAAGAACAGGAAAGTAAAGAGGTGCAGCAAACCCAGCCCCCCTGGGAATTGGTATGGGAGTGAAATGGATCACAATCCATGCCACGGGACTGAGGGCATCTGGGACAGGAATAAAAACCCTGAGTAGGGATGCAAAACTCAGAAACTTGAAGATATGGTTCTGGACTTTATTTCCTATAAAGTAAGTAATCCTAGAATTAAGAATCACTCCAGCTGTGGCACACTCCATTTGCCTGCCCCACTGGCCAAGGAATGATATGTTTTGTGTATATGTAAATTAAAATAAAATACATGCGTTGAACGTTCCTGTTTTTAAAATACACAAAATGTATTTGGTAAATTCAAACACCACTTCCTTCTCTGCTTAGTCACTAGTTATGAAATCTGTTAAATGACAGATGAGGTGATCATTCCTGCTCAGCTGCCATTAGAGGCTGTAATTTAATTAGTTGGGACATTCATGTCAAAACAACTAATGCACAGGCCCTCAGAGATTCATTGTTGAAGTTCCCTCATTGTCAGACAAGACTCATGGGTTTGTTCCCTCACAGGAAAATAGAGGTGGTGCACAGGAGGCAGGGAATAAAGCACAGCTGAGTGCCCTTCCCACTGCTCCCACGGCCACAGAGCAGCAAACAAGAAGGCACGGCCCAATCTGCTGAGCTCAGCAGAAAATCCAGAACAAAAAGCCATCTGGTGGAGATCCACTGGGTTCTTTACTGCTTCAAATGGGCAGCCACACCTGCCTGGGAAGACCAAAACCTTCCTGAGTGGTAGAAATAAGTTTATAGGGAGGTTTTTTGTAGGAGGCAGCCTGGTAAGAAGGGAAGGCTGAGGCGTCTCACTGCCTCTGAACAGAGTTTAGTGAGGCAAGATGCCAAATCCAGAAATTAAACCTGTCATTTTCCCATCTTAACTAAGGAAATCATGTTGACTCTGCTTAGAGGAGTAAGAAATTCTACTTCCATTTGATTATCAAAAATGTGACTGAAACTTTCTTCCCAAGTGAGCTGCTGTTCCTGTATTATTAACAACCCCTCAAAAGTCCAGCAGGCGTAGGCTGCAGAAGCTGAATGATCCTGCAGACATGATTAATGAAGGAGAGGGCTAAATCCCCACAACATCTGGATTTGCTTCTTCTGGTCACAGATGGTTTTGGTTGCTTTTTATTCCAAGTATATTCGTTAGGACCAAGCATGGGGTTTAAACACAGCTTTCCTGTTCCAAGTCTCCATTTTCCATGGAGAAGCTTCTCCTCAGGACCCTATCCAGGGAGGCATGTGTAACAAATAAAGTGGGATTTGCTAAACCATCCTGCACACTGAAGGGGCTGCAAAAGTTCAAAAGGAGACACACAAAGGAAAACAGAATAGTTTGGATTTTTGATGTATTTTCCCCTCTCTGAAGTGATTGTCTCGTCTGCTTCATTTTTGTTCCAGATAATTTTATAAAAAACTTATCCCTCCGAGGTTTTGAACTTACAGTAGATGGATCACAAAGTGTTTACAAGTTTTTCTGCTCACTTAGTGTAGATGCTGAGAGCACAAGTCCATCCACCCAAGGCTGGCTCCCGGGCTGGGAAAGCCACCCAGCGAGCAGCCTGACAGCAATCCCACACTCATCCCATCAGTGGCTGAGGCACCCTCGTCCCTGGGGTCCTGTCAGCCTCCTGCTCCTCTCCAGCTCATCTGCACTCACCCCAAGTGTGCCTGGACAGAAGGAGGACGTCACCTCCTCAGCAGCACCAGCACATCCTCGTGGTGGAGCAGCCAGCAGAAATCTTTCCAATTAATTATTCCCATGACTTATTTGTGTGATAAAACCTGCACACAAGGTCTTTCAGTGTATCCTTTAGAAGTGCAGATGTAGTTAACCAGTGTATGACTGATTTTCTTACACTCACTGTTGCCTCTCCAGTTGTTAACGTGGGTAACAATTAATCTGCTTTTCTAGCACAGTACCTGCCTTGGGTTCACTCTTGCCTCTCTAAATAACCAACAGAAGGAACAGCAGTGGCCTTGATTATGTAGTAATGATCTACTTAGAACTGATAAACTCTATCAAATCACTAGTAATTCTGTGGTTTTTTTCAAAGCATTTTAAATGCCAGTGCTTATTTGGCTGTTATAGGAAAGCAAAATACCTATTTAAAAACTTGCTTGCTTTCAGACACATCCACCATCACAGTCCCAGCTGTTTTGCTGTGCAGTACTGAACACACTGTCATATTTGCTGCATTAAAACCACTCTCTGCAGATCAGAAGAGATTATTTTATTGCTTTTTTTGGTGATGTTTAGCAGAAACCTATATTCTCCTGGTTACCTACTCTGTTCTGCTTTACCAGGCTGGTTTTGACCACAGTCAGTTGCACTGTTTGTAAGTGAAATGCACTATTGCCTTTCCTTCCTTTTCTATTTTGTAATAAAGTTAGTATTTCCGTAGACACTGGAATCCTCATTTTCCTTACATGAGAGAAAATAACAACATTCTTCTGTTATCCCAACTTCGAAACATGATGATTAAAAGTATTACCATAGATCACAGAAAAATCCAGTTTGGAAGGGACTTCTGGAGCCCATCTGCTCCAAACTTCTGCTGGAAGCAGGACCCTTGTGTTAGGCTGTCCAGGGCTCTGTCAAGCCAAACCTTGAATATTTCCACTGAGGGAAATTTTACCACTTCCCTGGCAACCTACTGCAATGTTTAATTGTTCTCACAGTGATTTTCTTCCACTTAAACCCAGACAGAATTTCTCCTTGGGGCAAGTTGTTTGTATTAGCCTTAATGTGTTTTCCCTTGATGTGTTCAGATGCACAAATTAGCTCTTGCCTGTCTAAATAACCAGCAGAAGAAGCAGCAGTGGCCTTGCTTCATTTCTGATGGCACGCTGGATGTTTAGCAGTTGAGCTTTTGCCATACCTTGCAGTAACTATTGGATAGAACTGGGGGGTCTTTCAGTACTCTGTCAAGGACCAGAGAGCCCAGGAACACAGAAGTGGGCAGGAGGCTGAAATCTGGGGTGTTAATGTTCTCTAACAGCCACTCAGCCCATTTTAAAATGAAGCTTTTTGAGCAGTTTGTCTGTATAGCATAATGGAGCTGTAAGGATCCCTGCTGTGGACTGAAAGCAGCACGCAAACCAAACCTCAGAGTCTTGCCAACAATTACCTTTTCCTTGGCACACTGCCCAGAATTAAAATCTTGCAAAATTTTAGTCTCCATTTCTCTGGTATATTTCTGTAGCTATTTAAACAACCAATAAAATAAAGGAAAAAAAAAAAAAAGAAAAAAAGAGATGATAAAAATGTGTCGATTATGGACTAAGCATACATAATGGTCTGGCCATGGTTCCCTTCTCTTTCCCCAGATACCTAAAGAATAACAAGAGGAAATACTAAAAAGAACCAGCAATTTAAACAAAAGCTGTGAGGTCAAACTCTCCCTTGCTCCTCCTTCCTTCTCTTTATCGCTGGGCTCCACTTGGCTCCTGGCTCCCAGCTGAAGGCACTGGCTGCATTGTTAGCCCAGGGACAAGAACAACACACCACAACAAAGCCTGGGGGAGCTTAGCGATAACTTGAGCCTTGCCAGAGTTTTGCCTTGCTCTTTTTTTTCAGAAAATCCTCTGAAAAGAAGGAGAAATAAACTGAAGTTCATGTGGAATCATAGTATCATGGGATGGTTTGGGCAGTGAGCCCATCCATTCCCCCCCCTGCCATGGGCAGGGACACCTTCCACTATCCCAGGTTGCTCCAAGCCCCACCCAGCTTTGCCTTGGACGCTTCCAGGGATGGAGAGAATTTCTGCCCAATATCCCATCTAACCCTGCCCTCTGGCAGTGGGAAGCCATTCCCTGTGTCCTGTCCCTCCATCCCTTGTCCCAAGTCCCTCTCCAGCGCTCCTGGACTTCCTTTAGGCACTGGAAGGGGCTCTAAGGTGTCCCCAGAACCTTCTTTTCTTCAGGTGAACTCCCCTACCTCTCCCAGCCTGGCTCCAGAGCAGAGAGGCTCCAGCCCTGGGAGCATCTCTGTGGCCTCTTCAGGCTCCAAGATGCCCACATCTTCCCTGTGCTGTGGTCCCAGAGCTGGATGCAGTACTCCAGGCGGAGCCCGTGAAGCTCCAGCCCCAAGTGTGGTCACGATGGATGACAACTGTCACTAGAATGAGCTGCCCAAACCACAGCTGTGTTTGTATGAGATGTATCTGCAAAGGAGGGTGAGGAGAAGCAACTTGGCAGGGCTGTAACTGCAGCTGAGGGTGAGGCAGCAGTGCAGGAAAGGCACCAAGAGGGGTTCTGGACCTTCTCACTGGTGGTGCACAGGGCTCTACTTGCCAGTAAGCTCTCACAGCAGTGAAACAGGGTTGGAGTTTGAATTTTCAGTTTAAAGGGAGCCCAGTGGCAGCTTGGCCTCAATGAGCACCTGCACCACCTGCACGTGGTGAGGTGCTTAGGAAGAACACTCTGTTTGAGGACAGCATGGGGAGAAGTAGCTGCCACTCAGTGCAGTTCCCCTAAATGCTGGATTTGCCATGGAAAAAAGACTTAGTAGATCCTGACAGTGCTCCAGTGTCCAGGCTTCTGAATGTTTGTGCTGTCTGCAGAAGCCTGGCATGGCTACAGCCCTGAAAATAAACACAGCCCAAGCTGTAAGCTCATCCAGCATTCTGGGAGCACGGGCAACCAACACTAACTGGAGCAATGTGGAGGCTTTGTAAGGGGATTTTCTGCTTTAACAAGGAACTAGCTCACTGTGGAGGCTGGATCCACAGCTGGCATCGAGGCAGCGTGTGACACGAGAAATAAAGGAAGCTGTACACTTCCAGTTTGCTCTCACACATCTAATTAGAGAGGACTGGTAAAGATGACACTCCTCACTGACTGAAGGCTGGCATTGCTGACACGAGTGACAGCAATCAGATTTTCACTCACGTTCAAGGCACCAGCTACCAAAACCACGGATGCTCAGCTGGCCACTCTAACTCTCGGAGGTTATGCAAAATATAACCACAACCAGAACTTTAAACCAGCTGTTCTCGCTGTTTTAATGAGGTGTTGTCACACCAGAAGTTACTCCTTGCTGTCGGGCGCCCTCTCCTGCACGTTCACCTCTGTAGCTGTTCTGGTGACAGAGAGCCCCTCTTCCTCTTCCTCTTCCTCCGGTAAAATCCTTCCCTACAAAAGTCCCTCCTGACCCCGCACACCTCCCTGGTTTTCAGACACCCAGCTTGTGGCCACTCACTACACTCCAGAAAGCTCCCAGGCAATCTTAGCTTTGCTAATAAAGAGTTACCAGGCAATTCGTTTTCTTTATGAAGCAAATTAATTCCAAGTATCCTCAACTTAAAATGATAGAATCCCACACTGGTGTGGGTTGGGAGGGTCATCTTAGGGATCATCTTATTCCACCTCTACCATGGGCAGGGACACCTTCTGCTAGAGTCAGGTTGCTCCAATCCTTGAACACTTCCAAGGATGGGGCAGCCACAGCTCCTCACCACCCTCCCAGGGAAGAATTTCTTCCCAATATCCCATCCAACCCTGCCCTCCTTCACCTTAAAGCCATTCCCCTTGTGCTGTCCCTCCAGGCCCTTATCCACAGTCCCTCTCCAGCTCTCCTTTAGCTCTTTAGCTCCTTTAGCCCCTTTAGGCACTGGAAGGGGCTCTGAGGTCTCCCTGAAGCCTTCTGTTCTCCAGGTGCACACCCCCAGCTCTCCCAGCCTTTCCTCACAGGAGAGGTGTTCCACTCTACTCACCCCCGTGTTGGTTTTGCACAGCCTGGATTTTGGTAGTGGGAGAGCCACAGGGGTGGCT
>VXBC01000599.1:57061-100912 GCA_013399945.1 Ploceus nigricollis | reverse complement strand
CAGGGGGCTCATGCAGTGAGGGGCCAGGGGCTGTGCTGCCCTCCAGGCCAGGAGCGTGGCCAAAGCCAAAGGACAATCTGTGCTGCTGCTGGGGCTGCTGGGGCTGCAAGGGGGGCTCTGAGGAGAAGCAGTGCGCTCTGGTCTCTGGGTTCAACGCCAAGTCAGGAATGCTGTTGCTGGGAGGGCTGTAGGTCAAGTCCAGGATCTCGTCCTGGCACAGGGAGGGCAGGGGCAGCCCAGACCCTGGCAGGATGTGCAGTGGCAGGGAGAAGGGTGAGCTCTGCTCCTGGGCCTGGAGCAGCCGGTTCTGCTTCCGCTTCACGTCCTCGTCCATCTGCTTCAGCTCCTCCCGCACCCTGTGGACGCAGCTCTCGGGGATCTTTATCCCTGGGGGAGGAACAGACATCAGTCCCCTGTGGCAGGACCTTTCACCCCCAATACAGCAAAACCTTATCTCCCTATGACATGTGGCTAAGTCAGACTGGAATTGTCATGTGATTAATTATCTTAGCTGAAAACCTCCTTAGCCAGCAATAAACATTCTGTCTTGGTGTGAGAAAGGAAAATTAGTGACTGCAGAACGTAAGCATTTTTACGACTATAAAAGACCACTATGACTTTCATGAAATCAGAAATCTCTAATACACTCTCTGAGTGTGTGGAGAGCTCTCGACAAGCAAGACATGGGCATCAAGTTACTTCCCTTGAGGATGGAGAGAAATTAAGGACATTCTCTGCACACGACTACTGTTTGTTGCTCAGTGACACTGACTCCTAATTTATACTATTTCTTTGCCAGCCGTAACAAAGGTACCTTTATCTGCTAGTGGTGTTTCTTTTGTTTATCCTGTGTAGCAAGTGAATCTGTTTATGTCTGTTTTCCTTGGCCTATTCAAATAAATAATTCATGGCCTGATCGGTCATTATTAAGAACTTGCAAGTGAGAGTGGGTTTTGGGGTGCTGTCTACTGCCACAAACCTGTCAAAGGCAGGGACTTGTCTAAGCTCTCCCCTCTCCATTCATAACATCCCCACAGCACTCTAGGAAGGGATGGGGCACTGTGGGGACAGAGGGAAAGGGCAGCAGCACTGGGAGGAGGATGATGGGCCTGGCTCACCCCCTCTGCCCCAACACATCCAACTCCCCTCCTTCCAGGAGGGGTTACCTCAGCAGTGGGTGCTTCCACCCCGCGTGCCTTTTAAGAAGGGAATCTTGGTGCTGGTTCCCTTGTTTCCCCCTGCTCCCCTTCCCAGCACTTCACACACCGACTTGTTTCTTCTTCTCCTTGGTCTTGAGGCGCACGATCTGCAGGTAGCTGCTGCTGGTGATGTCTGCCATGACGCCAGCGATCCTGCTCCACACGCGCAGCAGGGCCCCGCACAGCATGTAATAGTGCCTCAGGCGCATGCCCTGGAAGCATTCCTTCCCCTCCTGGATCGCCTTGCAGCTCTTGTTCCTTCGAGGACCATGGGAGAAAACCACTGGAATTAGCACAGGTTCCTGGAGCTGAGTGGGATTCACTTCCCCACAGCCTCCCCCACTGCCACAGTCAGGGAACCCCAGGGTGCAGGGTCCTGCCTAGGGAGGGAGGATGTGGCTTAATGGCTTTAAGCTGAAAGTGAGGAGATGTAAATTGGATATTGGGAAGGAATTCCTCCCTATGAAGGTGGTGAGGGCCTGGAACAGGCTGCCCAGAGAAGGTGTGGCTGCCCCATTCCCAGAAGTGTTCAAGGCCAGGTTGGATGAAGCAACCTGGCAGGAGGTCTCGCTATCCATCCCTGCCATGGAACTAGATGAGCTTCATTTAAGGTCCCTTCGAACCCAAACCATCCTGAGATTCTCTGGCAGGCTGGGGCTGCAGCTGCCTTACCACACGGCGTGGTTACAGTTCTCCAAGGAGAAGTGGTAGCTGCTCTCCCAGTGCTCCTTGGCTTCCTCAGGCAGCACCTGCAGCAGAACACTCAGCATTAGGAATTTTCCACTGTCCAGGATGAAGAGATGTGAAATCCAGGGCTGGGAGTCAGGACACCTAGTGCTACCACCATTCCTGCCCATCCACAACAGAGCCACGAGGAGCTGTGACAGGGTTGCAATGAATGCCCTTCCAACCTCCCTCAGCCCCCACGCTGGAGGCTGCAGGTTCCACCTACCCGTCGGTATTTCTTCTGCAGACTGTCCAGGCTCTCAAGCTGGCTTTGCTTCCCAATATTTGGCTTGTAGAGGATGAAGTTCTTCCCACGGCACTGCTCTGCCAGCAGACAGGTGTATTTGCTGCCTCGCACCTGTGGGGTACAGCTGAAGGTCACAGGCACAGCCTCCCTCCCCAGATTTCTCTAAAACTAACCCCTTCCTGCCGGGATGGAGGTCCTTGGAGGCATTTCCCAGCCCTCAGGAAGAATGACCTCGTACCACCGTGGCAGATTTCCTGCTGGAATCACCCCTGAGCTGAGGTGCCACCCTGGCAGAGCCCAGGGACGTACCTTGTAGGAGAGGTAGAACCCATCAAAGGTTCCTGTCAGTTTGAGCGACTTCTCATAGGCTTCCTCCCACTTTAAGCCTCTGTCAACGCTGATCTGAACAGGGACACACAGAGGGATTTGTAACTCCAAGGGCAGGACAAGTGCCTCGGTGTCTGCCTCACAAATCTCCCCTCAGCACAGCCTAGAACCAGGCACAGACAGGTGCCCACCTTGTAGAACACAACCTGCCCGTCCTGCGGGTGCCCCGGGGTCAGGAAAACCTCCTTGCTCTCTTCGTAGATCTCATCCACTCCTGGGGCTAAATCTGTAGAAGGAGAAAAGGCTGTTGTAAAGAACATCCTCCCAAAAGCACCTCCTTGGGTCTCAGGATCTGTGCTGGGTAGGGACACTGCACAGGGAGGAACTGGAACCCCAGGGGTGCAGGAGGCAGAGCTGTGACCACCCCTCCTTCTCCATACCAAGGATGCCCATGTCATATTTGCCCTCCTTCTTGTCCTTCTCAATCAGGTAGTCAAAGGTGTCAGAAAAATACTGGAAGAGCATGTTCTGCTTGTCCACCTCCAGGCCCAGGATGCGGTTCAGGAATTTGGTGATGGAGCAGTCTGCAAGAGCACAGTGGGTCAGGTGATGTGGTGCAGCTGGACATGGAACCCACAAGCCACCTCCCAAAGAGCCCCCCCAGCAGCCCCCCCATGTCCCTTCTGACAGCAGCCCAGTCCAAGGGCTGTTCCTGTGAGGAAGCTGGGGGGACCATGGGATCCGCAGGGCCACGGGATCTGCAGCACAGGCTGCTCCTACAGGACCTTCCCCACAAGGCAAACATCTTGCCCAGGTGCCCAGCAAACTCCACGAGGTCAGGAGGGCCATGACACTCCCATGTCTTCCATCTGCCCCCTGCCTTGGGCAGGAGCAGCTCCACACATACCCTTCTCCACGGAGACAGTGCCATACTTCATCTGGCTGCAGCAGATGCCCACGGAGATGAGCCCTTGCTTCATTTCTGGAATGGCAGAAGACATCTTTTGTATTTTGGGCTTAAGCCTCCCACCAGCATTCCTGCAGGACTGCTTCCCCTTCAGCAACTCAGCCCCTCCCCATGCTTGGCAGGGTGACATTGTAAGCCAGCGGCACTTTCCCCTCTGTTTTCTCCCTCTGACCTCCTGCTCGGTTCTTCCAGCATCCCAAACCTGAGACCAACCCATCCAGCAGAAACCCTGGAGCTGGTAATGTTCTTACCACGGAAAAAGGTGTCCTCCCCTCTCTCATAGCTCCTGGGCACAGGAACCCTGTTCTCCGTGTGGCTGAGGATCGTGGACAGGACCCTGTCCAGGGCTTTGGCCCCGTACTGCGGGAGGAGACCAGAGTCACACACAGGAGGAATGGACACAGGCAGCTGAGCTGGGGCTGAGGGTGTCACACACTGCTGAGGGTAACACTGCTGAGAGTGTCACTGCTGAGGGGACACACACTGCTGAGGGTGACATTGCTTAGAGTGTCACACACTGCTGAGGGTGACACTGTTGAAGGTGACACTGCTGAGGGGACACAGGCTGCTGAGGGTGTCACACACTACAGAGAACACCCCAGGAAGGCCACAGACAAGGCAAGGGGGAAGCTGTGTCAGTGCCTCCCATGTCCCCAGGGGAATGGAGTAAGGCCCTTCCCTGGGGGCAGAGGACTGGGTGCCCTTCCCAGCTTCCCTTCCCAGCTCCCAGTGGGAGCAGAGTCCTCAGTGTGACCATGACTCCGAGCTCGCAGGAGCTGGGAGCCAGGAGCTGGGTGCTAGACTGGGCCCTGCCTGCAGGCGCTAGCAATGATCCTCCTGGCTCTGGCTCCCTCTCCCAGCTCTTCCAACATCCTCTCAGCCGCGCTGCCCTGGCCCAGCCCTATCACCTTGTTCTCGAAGTTGTACTTGCTGAGGTCTCGGGATTCGGTGGCCCGTCGGTCCCCGTGAGTTAAGGCACCCTGGGAAGGCAGATGGAGCAAAAGGTTCTTATTCTGAGCTGTTGCAAAACACCAGGGAAGGATGGCCAAAGGCATGTCTGCAAATGTGCCATGGGGAGGCACTGTTCCTCTGGAATACTGAGACTTTACCAAAGGATTTGGGGATTTATCAGAAGTGAGGAAAATGAAACAGAGGTAAACTAATTATTCCAATAATTATTTCGTAAGCTTTTTGGGAATAATATGGGTGTATAATCCAGTAATAGTGGGGAAATTGCAGCATCTGGAAGTGGGTGCTTGCTCCCCTGAAATTCCTCCCAACGCCTCGATTACACATTCTCCTCACTTCCTTTCCCAAATCCCAGGATGCTAAAAGCCTTCTGCATTCCATGACTGCAATGCCTCAGCCAGGGGTGACACAATCCCCCCAGTTACAGTGGCCATGTTGGTGGGAGCTCTGACCCAGAATCTCCTCAGAGGGAATCAAAGCTGTGTTGGGATCACAGCTGATCTCTGCTGTGGGCACTCACCAGGCTCTCCAGGCGTTTTGCCACGATGGACGCAAACCTCCTCTCCCCTGCCAGCTCTGAGATGAGGAACACGTACTCGGGAGCAGAGACCTGGTTGGATCGGTGCGTTCGGCCTACGGGGACATGGGAACAGGGATGGAACAGGAGGTTGGGATGGCCTGTCTGGAATGGGAATGTAACCAGAAAAGCCACATAATGCCCATCTTTCTCACCCCGGGGAGTCCATCCTCTGCCCCAGAGCTCAGGGCTATAAACCCAGCTCTGCCAAGCCTAGCAGCACCAGTGACTGTGCCTCTGTTCTCTTCCCGACAGAGGCGCTCTTAAATCCACCTTGGGTTGCCACCACACCTGACCCTCCCAGGGCCCATCCCACAGCCTGGCCCACACTCAGGGGAGGTGACAGTGCCCAGGGACACCCAGCCCTCACCAAACTGCTGGATGGCCCGGTCTGCGCTCCAGGGCAGCTCCAGGGTCATGTGCACCCGGCGCTTTTGGTTCTTCACCCGTCTGTCTGCTTGGAGGGAGATCCCTGAGCTGGAGGCCTCTGAGATTATGGCTACGAGCTACAGAGAGACGAGTGAGAACAGAGTGAGGTTCCTGAACACATGTTAAACAGCTTCAAGAAACAGCCCCAGGTACTACAGCAGCCCTAGCCCTCGAAGGGACCCGGGAGGCTTTGTTTCCTTCCAGCAGGTGAAACCCACAGAAAGCTGCTGGCCTGAGGTTGGCAGGGCACAGGGAGGCACAGACACCCTCCCTGCCCTCCCCCTATCAACACACTCAGTCCTGTGCAGGTTTTCAGAGCTCGACCCCAGCTCACCTTTTCCCCCTGCATGAAACGCTCCTTCTCCTTCAGGTTGACGTGATCTATGGAGAGCCCTTGCTCAGCGCGGGACTCGAACACGACGGAGCCGTCGGGCCTGCGAACCACCCGTCCCTTCCGGCCCGTCATCTGCACGCAGGAGAGGAGCTGCTACAGGGCGGGGAACCACATAGCCCAGCAAGGCCATCCTGTCAATTCCCAACAGCTTTTTCCTCCCACGAGGAGAGGAAACCCTCTGCCAGCAAGAACTTTTTTTTTTAATGGAAGAAATTCTTCCCTGTATGGGCACAAGTTGCCCAGAGAAGCTGTGGCTGCCCTATCCCTGGAAGTGTCCAAGGCCAGGCTGGATGGAGCTCGCAGCAACCTGGGATAGTGAAAGGTGTCCTTGCCCAGGGCAGAGGGGTGGAATGAGATGATCTTTAAGGTCCCTTCCCACCCAAACCATTCCATGATTCTCTGATTCTTTGCTGGCCCCTTTCCCTGTCACCCAGTGTCACCAAAATACACTGACAGTGGGAAGTACCTCGGCCACATTCTCTGGGCCCCCAAAATAATCAATCAGTTCATCCAAGGTGTTGAGAGGTAGCTCTTTGCCCAATGCTTTCACTTTTGCTAGGAGGTCATGTTTCATCTTTTCGACCTTCAGCTCTCTCAGGCCGTGCAGCTCCTTCTGGGAAGGCAGCATGTGGAAACCACCTACAGTGGGAAAGGCAGAATTTTAGAGTTCCCTGGTAACTGGACATCAGACGGGGGGGAAAAAGTTGTCCCAGCGGGTTTCTGGGGGCACTGTTGCTGGACAAAGGCACTATGACCTGCAATAAATGCTGAGCACGGAGTAAATTCCCTCTGGGCTTCCTCATTCTGCTGGGGGATGGAGCAGACAGGGCAGATCCCTCCCGCTCGCTGACCACAGTGGGTGAACGTGGATCCACCCCACAAGCCCAAGAGTGACCCCCAGGATAAAATCCAGCTAGGATCACAAAGCTGTCCCAAGCCCGAAGGGGTCTCTGCAGGACACAGTGCTCCCCTCCCCAGCTGTCCCTGTGTCACTGCCCTGCTCACCCCTGTCCTCGCCGGTGCAGCCGCTGAACGTGTGATTCACAAAGATGACGTCGTCCGTCTCTAACAGGGACTCTGGGGAGGAGCTGAGGTCGCTGTCCAGCCCCATGTCAGAGTCGGTGCTGCTGTCATCGCTGATCTTGATGACGACCCCTTGGTCACATGGGCCCCGCAGAGCCTTGGGGCAGCGGCCCCTCGGACGCCCTGCACCTGAGAGTGAGCAGTGTCACAGCCCCAGCCCCAGCAGGGCACCAGTGCAGGACAGAGGGACAGTGCAGAGAGAGACAGATCAGAGAGAGGAGGAGGAGGAGGAGGAATCCCAAAAGAGCTGAGCCTACCCCAAATGACAGTCTGACCTCAGAAAGACAGAGCCTCTGGGGTGGGGGTGGCAGTTAGGGAGGGAAGGAGAGCAGGAAAGACAAAGGAAGAGAGAGAAAGGAAGAACAAGGCACTGCTGAGCAGGGCTGAAGTTGGCTGCACACGTCAGGATAGGCACATGGCTGGCTCTAAGCAGTGCCAACTCCTCAGGGAAGGAATCCCAGGGGATTGCCTCCAGAGGAGTGTGCAGTACACAGGAAAGTACTGGTGTTTTGGGACATGAAGCACAGCACAACATGCCCCCTCTGCATAAGAGAGTTCATGGATCAGCTTGCACAGGCTGCTCCACAACCTGCCAGTGCTGCTGCCCCCTCTTCCCCCTGTTCCACATCCCACTGGAGGAGAAATCCCAGAACTCTTCTTACCTGCAGCCACACCAAACAATTCAGCAGGGAAATCATTTTTTTTCCGCAGGATACCTTCTATGCTCTAAGTAAGGGGTTGTGGAGGACCCCCCCTTGCTGCAGGAGGGGTTCAGACACCAGCCAGGCCTTGTGCCATCTGCCCCCAGCGTAGGTCGAGGAGAAGGGTCAGGGCAAGGGTAGTGGAGCAGAGAGAGGAAAACAGGGGAAGACCCAGAGCTGCCGTACTCTGGACGAGGGAGCAATGGGAGATGTGCAGGAGGGCAAATCAAAACCAGGGAGAGCAGCAAAAAGCATGAAGTGGGGAGAAGGGCAAAAGGCAGAGAAGCTGAGTGGCCTAGGGGGCAGCAGCAGGGCAGGAGGCAGGGGCTGGGCCGGGAGTGAGGGAGATCTTACGTTTTCTTTTAATGCCAGTTCCTTTTTCTCTCTTTCTTTTGGTTGAAGGAAAGTGCTTCTGAATTAGTGATAGAAAGACGCCTCTGAAAGTAAGATGCAAAATTTATTCCAGCTGCCAGCAACATGTGTTGGTTATCACATAGCAATGTGTGTTTGGGATAGCCCCACATTCCACGGAAGAGAGGTCAATCCACCCCATCCATGGCCACCAGCTTGGGCTCAGCCAGCCCTTGGTACAAGGTGGCTCTTGGACCTGCAGGTCCTTTATATAACAATCAAAAAGGAGTTTTAAATGGAAATATTACATTGGGAAACTGTTACACCAAAAATCCAGTAAGCCCCAGTGTCCCAGCCCCTCTCCATGCCCTGAGAGCACAGACCACTGTCAGGCCATCCAACCAATATGCTCCACCCAAGTCCTCCCACTCCCTGGCCGTGGGCCTGCTTCCCACAAAACCAAGGGACAGAACATGGATCTGTAGTGGTTCCAAGTAAATGGAAGAAAAAAAAGTCAGAAAAGGTGAAAATCAAAGGTTTCTGTGGGCTGTTCTGCAAATCAAAGACCAAATGTTTAAATGCTGTGTGGATGAACCACCAGGGCAATGGGGTGGTGCTGACTGAGCTCTGCTTGAAAAAAAAAAAACCAATAAAAAACCCCCAAACCAAACGTAGCAAGCAACAGGTGAGAGGATGGACATGACAACTCCCCCAGGTGAGAAAAGGGAGACTTAGGAACTGGGGAGGGAGCTCCAGAACCCTTGGCATGCGGGGCTGAAGGGGACAGTGACCACATGGCTCCCCAGAGGGACAGAGCTCTGTGACTGTAATTATGTGACACCAGAAATGACCCCTTGTCCTGTGTGCTGGGGTGACCCAATGACCACTCACTCCGGAGCCTCCCGGCTGTGAAATTCCACTCATTTCCCGCACTTGCCCTCCCCATCCCCCTGAAAACAGCCCTGGGCTGGAATCCACTCTCAGGACCATGTTTATTTTTAACCCCATTTCTCAGCATCTTTAAACTGCTCCTTCCCAGCACACTCCCCTCCAGAAATCCCCCGAAGTGCTGGAACATCAGGACATACATTTGGAGGCTGAGCAGATGCCAGGAGACACTTGGTGATCTGGCCAGGACTCTGGAACACAGAGCTGCTGCCCCTGGGAGTGGGCAGCAATTCACACAGAGTGGGATCCCTGACAGACCCCTCCTCCAGCACCACTCAGCCAGGGACCACGCCATCCCCTAGACTGGAGTTCTGTGACGTGGAAACCAATCCAAGGGGCCAAATCACCCAAGGAGCTGCCAGACCTGCCCTGTGCACTGTCACCAAACTGTATTTGGTTTTCAGAAATGGGCTGGAGGCAGAGGAGTGACAGAGATCAACCCAAACCCCTGTCAACAAGGGAGGAAAGCTCAGCCTAACCCAGCCTCACGCTGCCTTGGGCATGTCTCACTGCTCCCACCTGCAGCAGAAGTCACTTGGAAGAAAACAGCTCTGCAGAACAGTGGAAACCCAAACCAATCCCAGATTTTTGTCCCCTGTCATGCAGGAACAACTGCATTCAGGGACAGGCTGGGGTTTTTTTGGAAGCTGCAGGAAGGAGGGGAAGCAGGAGCCTCACTCTCTGCCGAACGGGTAGCAAAAGTCCTGCTGCTGGCTCACTCCTGGCACAGGCAGCTCTCCTGTTAGCTGGGAACAATGGCCACACAGCCAGGACACTGGTCCTGCTTTATACGTGAGCTAAAAGCCAACACTGGTGGATCTAAACTCCTCAGACCACTCCACCCCCTGCTCCACTGACACCACCTCACAGCATCATCCCAGCATGTGCCACCACAGTAAATTCTCTTGCTCATTTCTTCTGTGTCAACAGCCTCATTTTTCAGAGCCAGATCCACACAAACTACCCCTGAGCTACAAATCTGGCTCTCTTTCTGACAATTCTTTTATGTGTGTAGAGAGTAGGATCAGGCTCTTCCTCTAAGCTCATGGGAGACTTCAAAATCCAGGATGTAGCTCATATAGTCCCACTGAGGATACAGTGCCTCAAGGATCCACCTGAGTGTCCCCTCTGTGGTATAGGGGGAGGTGACATCAAAGTGCATTTGAAGACCTGCCAGTGCTCTGTGCCCCAGGGCAGAACTTTCCTCCCACCCCTCCCACACACCCCACAAAGGAAAACAGGGATTTTTAGCTCACTCTGCAGCAGAGACAAAGCAGTTGAGGTGCCCATCGTTCTCATCCAGGACCTCCCTGGTGCGAGCCTCTCCCGTGGACTGCAGGCCGATGACAATGCACTGTGGGGACACAAGTGATGGGGGACACGAGGGATGGCACAGTGAGGTGCCAGGGCAGCTGCACTGCCACAGGCTTGAGGCATCTCCCAGGCCCAGCTATCTCCCCTTGGCCCCTGTTCAGGTAAGTCTGTGCTGGACCCATAGCAGGGCTCCTGAGGAAGATCCGTCTCCCAAATCTTTCAGCATCAACACCCCCCTGTGCTGACCCCACACAGGGGGACTCTGAGCACAGAACCTCTCTGACTGTGCTAGGAAGTTTCTGCCTAAAATCTCTAAGGTGCACCCAGACAGAAGAAAGGACAGAGCTGTACTTGAGGTGAATGGTTTGGTACCTCTTCTAGAATTGTAGAATTACAGATTGGTTTGGATTGGAAGGACCTGAAAGTTCATCTCATTCCAACGCCCTGCCAGGGACAGGGACAACGTCACTAGACCAGGTTGCTCCAAGCCCTATCCGACTTGGCCTTGAACACTGACAGGTTGAACATCACCCAGCATCCCCTCCCAGCCCAGCCTGCCCACACAAACAGTAGGCAACACCTCAGGAGACGAGACCATCTTAACTCCCCAGCATCATTCACTGGGAATATTCTCAGAAACCCAGCCACTGCCCTTCACTCTGGAGAGAAATTCAGCCTTAAAGAGGTTTGGACTGGCTGCCAAGCCAAGCAATAATTAACTCCCTTTGGATGCAGGCTACACAAAACCCCAGGTGAGGCTGGTGGGTGCTGCTCCCATACCTTGTCCCTGGCCAGCTCCTCCTGGGCCAGCTCCACGAGCCGCCGCACCTTGGCAGCGATGCAGAGGTACTTGAAGAAGCGCTGGTGAGCCGACCAGAACTGACCCCACAGCGACTTCCGAGACTCCAGCCCGATGCAGTCGGCTGCCTGCTGGAACACCATCAACGCCTCTGCCCACTGCAGATAATACCAAGAAGAATGAGTTCATATAATTCCCACTGTCATTCCTGCCATGCAGGAGGTAACCAGAACAGTCTGAAGGTTGATAATCTGATTTAGAATCAGTGTGCATTGGGCTGAATGAACACTGGTCATCCTCTCCATCAGCACGATGCAGCTCTGGTTTGCAAATGTGAAACTTCCAAATAGAAGCAAAACAGTCTAAGTTCTTTTATTACATCAGCTGAGCATTGTGTACCTCTTTTCCTTCCTACTTTTGAGGTCATGGCCACATTTAGGGGCCTCACACCCTCCCACATACTAGTGCCTGTGCCCAAAGCATGGTCAGACCTCAGCCTCCCACTACAAGGGGCCCAGCTCACCAGTTTGGCTGCCTTGTCGTAGACAGCCTTGTACTGCTCGTCCAGAGGGATCTCCTCAATCCTGAAGGTCACCCCAGTGAAGCTGAGCTGCCGAGCAATGTACATCCCACTGACCTTCATGTCCATGGCCACAATCTCCATCGCGCCGACTCCCCTGGGAGAGGACAACAGTTGTGGGACCCACCTCGGAGCCCCAGCTCTGAAACCCAGCTGTGGGTTCAGCTTTGGAACCCCAGTTATGAACCTCAGCTGTGGAACCCCAGTTTGGAACCCCAGCTGTGAACCCCAGCTCTGCGCCCCAGCTGTGGGACCTTCCCTCTGGTCTGGGGCAGCACAG
Source organism: Ploceus nigricollis (assembly GCA_013399945.1). NCBI lineage: Eukaryota > Metazoa > Chordata > Aves > Passeriformes > Ploceidae > Ploceus > Ploceus nigricollis. The sequence continues at coordinate 89,021 of VXBC01000599.1, read as the reverse complement.
GGCAGGTGCCTCTCCAGAACCAGCCCCACCCCAGCTCATGCTGCCCACACCATCCTCGGGCACTGCACCGCTTCCCACACAAGGCCCCTGCGTGCACAGGGCTGGACAGGACTCACCTCTTCTCAATCGCGTGTAGGAATTCATCGAAGGCTCGGAATGGGGTTCCCTCCCCCCAGATCCCCAGGCGGCTCATGTAAATCATGTTTTTTGGCTCCGAGGCACCTGTTGGGACAGAAATCAACGTCAGCAAACCCACAGCACCTGGGAATAGTTGTGAGTCAAGTAAAGAGACCTCTGAAGAGGTTGTCATTTGCCATTGTGCCTTTGGAGACCTTTCCGAACATTGCCCTCCCTACATGCCGTGGGTAAACATCACAAAGCAGCTGGAACAGCTGGCCAGGAACTAGTTAAACTGGAGAGAAATTAATCTGACAAGTAACATCAGTGATGGGGCTTGGGGCAGATGTCAGCACGCTGAGCTCCTCTCCAGCCCTGCAGCACCACTGGCCTCTCCTTACAGGATCTCACACACACACCTCAGGGTGCCCCTTCAGGTCAGAGGGGGCCTCTGCCACTCTCACACCCACACTGTGGGCAGAGCAGCTCACCTGTGGCACTGGCATAGACAACCCTTGCTCGAGGCAGCTTGTTCTGCAGGTCCAGCACTGCTTTGCCCATTTTGGTAGAGCTGGCATTTTTGGCTTTGTGGCATTCATCAAACACAATCTGGAGGGGAGTGTCAGTTAAGGAACAAGGATCTACTTTCATCCAGAGGATGGGAGCAGACAGAAAATAGAGCCTTGTCTCCTCCAAGCAACTGAGCAACCTGTCCCAGTATCAACAGGACTGACTCATGGCCCACACATGGAATCTGCTGGGTTTGCCCAGCCCTGTGCTCTTCAGACCCAAAGTCATCCACCCCTCCCTCTCCCTTCACCTCCAAGGTGTGTCTTGTAACACTGAGGGAGAGGAATGCTGAAAAGGTTAATCCCAGCTGCTTCTTCCCCTCCTCCTTCCTCCTCTTAACCACTGCATCCTGGGGGGGGGGTGGGAGGAGGAGAAGAGGAGTGTGGGGCATTCCTGTCTCCCAAAGGCACTGGGCTGTTCCCACAACTGCTCCCCGTGACTTCACATGGCCTCAAGGTCTTTGTTCCCTGCTGAAGCACAATTAAAAGCAGCAGTTCCTCTCCAGTTTTTGTCTCGGTTTTTTTAAGGATACAACTCCCTCAAAGTTTTCCCTGCACCACTCCAAAATCTGTTTTAAGCGCGTCCTGTGCTGTCCCCCGGCCTGGCTTTCACCGATCAGCGCCGAGTAGGTGGCAAAGAGGACTCCTTCTGAGGTAGCTGTGTCACCGTATTTAATCTGCAGGAAGAAGAGCAGGAGCACACACACACTGTGATTGTTGTCCCCAGCATGTCACACCCATCCCTGCCCACATTCCTGCCACCGAGTGCCACAGCCCATGCTGGACACACATTCCTGCTCTGAGAACAAATCCCAGTCTGAGCTCAGAACAGGCAGGCAAAAAGCTGTTGGTAGCTGATGTCTTCAGCATTTGTGTTTGGCACTGAAATATTGTGATAACAGGGACTGTAAATGCCTGGAGAAGTGCCCCAGCCAATGTGTCAGCACATCTGGAAGCCTGCAGTGAACTGTGGGGACCGTGCGAGGACAAAGATTTTCTGGCAAAAAAAGTACTTCCTTTTTTTAAGCAACAGTTTAGAGTCTTTCATTGCTTTGACCCTTCCTGTCTGTTTTAATTCCTTCTAGAAAATAATTTTCTCTTTGACCAGGTGAGATCATTGCCTGTATCGCTGCCATGGGTCCCACATGTAATGAAGTACAAGGGGGGAAAGGCTTGGTCCCAAGCTGAAGAAGTTCCATTTGAAGTCTTTTGGGGCTGAACACAAAATCCCTTTCAATCTCTTAGTGGAGCACATTCAGAGGTGTCAAACACCTGTGGTTTCTATGGACTTTGTAAGAGCTGATTGTTCAATACCATTAAAACCAGAGGAGAGGATTTAAGTGAACTGGAAGACATTGGACAGAGACTCGAGCACAGGCCACGACAGACACCAGTCCAGGCATCTCTGGTCTCCCTACAGCTTTGAGAAGTGATTCCATGAACCAGCACTGGGAAAGGCTGGCCCAGGAGAGCAGAGCACACCTCACAGAGCTGTTCTCTCCACAGGATTCCTTAGGAATGGTGAAGAAGGTTCCAGTTCTGCTGTACTTGCATTTGCCTGCAGACACTTCCCACTCCCTGCAGGGAATAGCTCTGTGCTCCCTGTGCAGCTCCACAATAAAAATAGCTGGAGCCCCGAGTGGGAGGAGGGAACAGAGGCTCTGCTGCTGCCTGAGCCTCCAACTGCTCCTGGGAGCTGATTCCCAGAGCAGCAGTGCAGCTCCTCTCCTACCTTGTTCAGAGCATGCACAGGAATGTGGGAGGCCTCGATGTCCTTCAGGTCCCTCTCAGCATCGTACTTGAGATCATTGGAGACGCTGAACCTGTGAAGGAGATGTGGGGTGGTTATCTCCTCCTGGGGCTGCTTATCTCCCCCAGCAGTTGGGGCTGAGTATGTCCCCGGGGAGTCTGTGCTGGGTATGTCCCCGGGGACTCAGGGCACATGGTGATTAACAGCTCTGATTAAAGCAGGAGGAGCTATGCAGAGTTTTCAGATCTGCAACTGCCCACACCCCCCAGCCCATCTGCCCACAGCACAGGCTGTGATCTGCAGCAAAGCCCCATATTCCTGGCTCTGCACCCAGGAAGCCCAGGAACAACCCTCCACGACTCCAGGGAGAGCAGGGCCAGGCTTGACATCTCACCCCTAGGAGCACAAAATCTGCTATTTCACAGTGACTCATTCTCCATGCCTGCTGCAGGGGGAATATTCCCATCTCACAGGCAGCAGTCAGGCACTAAGAGGTGGAAACGACTTACCCAAGGCCACAGCATGACTCAACTCTAAAGCCAACATCAGCACTAAAGAATTCCTTACTTCCAGATCCAAACTCACTCCAAGGTCTTACGGGAAAAGAGGGAAAAAAAAAAAAACCAACCACTTACCACAGAGCTTTTTTCCTCCCTTTAAGATAATTTTCAAAGATGATGCCTGCAACGGTCCTGCCCTTCCCGACTCCAGCACCGTCCCCGATCAGAAACCCAGCTCGCTGCCCATTGGGCAATAAAACTTCATGTTGCTGCAAAATCAAGAACAGAACTGAAAATTTAACGAGATTTGCCTTTGCTAAGAGCTCTGATGTGAGCACCACTTAACCCTTTCACACATCCCACAGATGCACGTGCACCGCTCAGCCAAACAACAGCAGGAAAGGTCAGGAGTCATGATCAAGCTCACAAGTGGCAGTTCACGGAAAAGCCCCCCCCAAATGTAAAACCCTCTGCAAGAAAAGTCCAGGGTTCTTGCCTCTTTGGGAAACAGACCGCACAGAAGTCCCCGGCTTCAAATAATCCTTCAAAAGGCATTTAAAATGCCAAAGGAATTTCATCACCCACATTACAAGTCATTTTAAAACACATGTGAACACCTGTCCCCGCAAGAGGCATTTTCCTTCAGGTGTGAGACCCCTGAGGTGCAGGAGGTACCTGGCAGGCGTAGATGATGGCTTCCAGCTGTAGTGCAGACAGGGAGCCTTTGTCAGCCACGGAGCAGGGCAGGGAAAGGCTGTAGGTAATGTCAGGTGGGGGGACGCTGGACAGGGTGCTCGTCTCAACCACCAGGTCAGGATGGTGCTTCCCAATCTTGGCTGAATGACAACAGAACACGGGTCAGTCGAGGTCTTTACTCCCAGGGGCACCTCAGAGCTCATCACCCAGCCAGAGCCCAGGGCACTGTGGAGTTCTCCCTGGAAAACCACAAGCCTGGGAGGTGCCACAGCAAACACACAATTAAAATTAGGTTGGTTCACAATGGAATGAGCAGAACTTCCCAAGGCAACACTCACACTTTGAAGGGATATATTCTGCATACGTCTCCGTCTGCCCCAACTCTTCCGTTTCTTCCTCCTCACCTTCATCTTCCTCCTCTGCAGGAGCCTGAGACTGAAGAAAACAGCATTGACCCAATGTTAATGTTCTTGCTGAGCTACAGACATGCGTAGTGCTGTACTCAGCCTCAAACTGCCACTGAAACCATCCCCCTAAACACAATCCATCTCATTCTCAGACTAAGGAAAGCCATCAGTGGGAGCCCACCCCAGGGGCTGTAAAAGCTGCCCAATGCCTGGTTCTCACCAAACTGGAGAAAGATGTTTGCACCACTTTTGGCATGGGCTGTGGGGTCATGTGAACCCTGCCCAACCTGCCCTGAGCAGGCACCTGGCCCAGCTTTACACCCAGCACTGTGCCCACAGTAGAGAGCAAAGTCCTTAACACAGCAAGGCTCCCCTCTGGGAAGTGGAACACACTTCTGGGAAAGGGCAGGGACTTGTGCCTGTCCCAGCTTCTTGTCTCACTCCCTCTGAAGGGAAAAAGGTCACAACTGCTCCCCCCAGCACTAGGATGTCACCAGGAGCATCCCACTGAGGCCAGCATAGCTCTCACCTGGTAGCTGATGAGGAGTGGGGTGCTGGGGACAGCAGGAACGTGGTCACTGGAGCTGTTCAGGCCAGGGAACGGTGTGCTGGGTGAGAACAGCTGGAACACAAAGGGTGCAGGTGAGGAAGGGCAAACATGGAGATGCACCAACAAAGATCCCTGGACCATACAGCTTGCCAGGAGAGAGCTCCCAAGACACTCCACAAGGAGAGAGAGCTCCCAAGATACTCCGGGCTGAGGAGATCCTTTGTCTGCTCCCACACAAACAAATTCACCCTGGAATTTCCCGACAGAGAGCAAGGTCAGGCCAGCAGCTCATGGCATCCAAAGCAATCAGCAACTCCAGGAGCAGCACTACTCCAAGTTTACAGCCTGTGCAGAGCGCCAGGCTCAGTGACAGACCCATGCTCCACCAACAGCAGAGAAAGATGGGAAGTTCTTAGGCATAAACACTCCTATTTTTAAATAAAATTTAAGAAAAATAAAAAGAAGAAGAAAGAAAAAAATCCACCCTCCATTCCTGGAAGCCTGAGTCAGAATTACCAGAAGGAAGCTGGACAGAACAAGTGTTTTCAGTGCCAGCAAATCTGGAGAGCAGGTGAAACATCCCCACCTACAAATCCAAACTCATTTGGTGTCAGACAGGAGAAAGGCCAGGAGCTGCTGGAAGGGCAGGATGTGTTCTCGCAGCTCCAGCAGCAGGAAGAGAATGCAAGGCTGAGTTTGCATCACAAAAATGCCCAAAGTACAACCCTTTGCTATCCTGACCCAGCTTTGGCACTCAGCATTCCACCTCGGGAATTGCAGAGGAAGCAACAGGAACCTTGGCTGTTTGGGGCATTTGAAAACCACCCACACAGGTGAGAATGTGCTGTGAGGGCCAAAGCAGGTGGGAGCAGGAGCTGCAGTGGGAGATGGATCATCCACCTGTACAATTCCTGCCTTTCCCTACCCTCCCTCACCTCCTGGTTTGCTTTTCTCCTCCCTCTGTGCAAAGGACATCCAGAGAAGAGACACACAGATCCATGAGAGCACAGGGCTGGAAGTAGGAGAGAGACCGACAATTGCACAATCACAGCCTCGCTCTAACTCCACTTTTTTCTTCTCTGCATTATTCTCCATTTTGTCCCACCTTGCAGTGACTTCCCTGGGAAGGGAATCAGTCCCACGTGGCTGCCAAGCCAACCTCTCTCTGTGTAAATCCCTTCCCTGGGTTCTGAGCTGGGAGAAGGCTGCTCATGTCTTGAACATACTGTGAATGAGCAACAAAAAACTGCATCAGCAGCTCACAAATTCCAGTCACAGGCTTCCAAGGCTGGGCTGTGCTTCCCAGCCTTAAAAACACTGGGAATGTGTGAGAAGGATGACAGAAAACACAATGTATGACAGAGACTATTTTTAAAAGGTTATTTCACAACTCCATTACAATCAAAGCTGTTTTGTCTGCTGCTCCTGCAAATATTTCACAGGGTAGCAGCTCTTCCCTCTCTGCCCATTCCTGAGTGATAAACAGAGCCAACATGTTGGATACAGCTCCTTTCCTTGGGCTAACAGCTCTCCCCACTGGCACATAGAGGCACTTCTCTGTGCAGCCCTTTCCACTTTGATCCCAAACTACCTCCAGCTTCAGCGCTGGGCACCTCAATCCAGGGATCCACAGTGAGCTAGGAATGTCTATTTTTAAAGAGCGCAAAGTACAAGGCCGTTCCTGTACCTAGGATCCACAGATGGTCTCCCCCAAGATCCAGCCTGGCTCCTGGGATGTCCCGTGCATCAGAACTGTGAGAGACTGATGTTCCTGCTCTGTCTGAGTCTCTGAGACAAAAGTTCTAGAAAAACTACACTCCTGATAACCCAGCAGTGGACTGTGGGTCAGAACTGGCTGCACAGCCACAGATGAGTGATGTTCTGGATCACAGGAATCAGGATGTAATGTGACGGATGTTCCATCACTGTAGCTTAGTGACTGCTCTGGCTGCTCGAAAGCCAAAATTCCTGCAATTCTATGGAAAACTATGATGGTGTGGTGATGTGGGGAGGGACAAGATTATCAAAGCTGCTGATATCCCACACCAATGTGCAGAGACCAGTGGTGAATCAAACTGGCAGTACTTTTACCCAGTGTCCCAGTACATGGTGCCACTTCCACACAAAAATGAAACCAAAATCTCCTGTCCATGAGGCACCTCACTGACACTACCTCAGGAAATGTTACTCAGTTAAAAAACAGCCCAAAAAAGCAGCAACCCTGCCCCAACTGCCTCAGCAAACACAGATAAGACAACATTCAAAATTAGCTGGAGATTCCTTTCCAAAGGAAGTCGTTTATAAATGGGATTCCAAGGAGTTAATTGGCCTTATCTGAGCCCAAGAGCTCAGCAGAACACAAGGGTAGGGGGCAGGGCATGAGGAACATCATGGGACAGGGACAAGGAAGAGCACAGGGACAAGGACTCCGCTGGAGATCCTGCTGTGGTCACACAAGCTAGTCTCACACTTACACAACGTTTATTTCTCCCTTGTTTTCTTCATGCTGGATTTAGAACAGCATTTCCCAGTAAGTTTTTGTTGCCCACTTCACAGACACAGAACTCCAGGATTTTCTAGGCATTGACTGTCACAACCAGAGTTCACATGATTGGAAAGAGCCCACCACAGAACCACTTCTGCAGGGATTTAGGCTTTTACATAAAAACCCAACAATAATATGAGAACAGGAGCAATGTGGCATGTGGTTCCTCTGTCCTGGGAGATGCATCTGCTCTCCAGCATTTTTAACCATCCAATTTGCAAGCCTGGGATGTCTGCAGCCATTTCTTGTGTTCCAATAGCTCAGGTCTCTTCCTGCTGCCTCAGACTGCAAGTTCCAACTGGTCCGAGGCTTGCAGACCGCTCAGGGAAGCACAGTCAGAGAAACTGAGCACAGCAGAGCCTCAAAATGTAGCAGTGACTACCCCACTTGCCACTTTGGGTGTTTTTCCCTCATTCTTCCTAAGAGAGTGACCTACAATGGAAATGTGAGGCACAGATGGACAGGCACTGCAAGAGCTGAGACCCAGATCCAGTGGATGTGGATGATGTGGCTCCAACAACCTCCAGAGCCAGCCAGTACCCGTGGTGTCCATGTCAGTCCACCAGCTGAGGCAGAGCAGAGAGCAGAAGGCTGGTGAAAATGCCCAAAAATGCCCACAATCAGGTGATGCTGAAGGACTGCAAGGAGCTCCTGCACCCCAGAAAACTCTGGGATGTAAAAGCTTGCAGGGACTTGCACTCACAAAGTAAACACAAATGGTGAGTCTTAAGTTGAGACAGTTATTTAGTCATTGTTACTGAACTATTTGCCCTGGTGAACAAACAAAAGGTGCTGCTGTGGGGGGAAGTTAATGATCCATGTCAGGGTAGTTTTCCTGGAGTCCATCCCTTCAGCACTCCCGAGCGCCCTGGACCTGCTGAATGTTTCAGGGATAGATCCTCCACAGGATGCACCTACCTGCTGTGGCTGCCAGGAGAAAGAGCTACTGCACCCTGCAAGAGTGCATGAATCCCTCTGAGAGGGGATTCCCTCCTGCTTCCAGGAGACTTAACACCACTTCACCCCTTCCCTCCACCAGTGAAGTTGGTAACAGCAAAATAACATCACCACACCTCAAACTTCACCCAAAGGAACTGGGTTGGTTTCTTAATTCCTTGGTAAAACCTCTATGGGATGAAGCCTGAGGTACCTCCTGTCTGTTGGGAGGACGGGAAAGGAGCAGCCCCTACCTCGATCTGGTTCTGCTGTGGCGTGTTCACATCCCATAGTGTTGGCACGTGGTTCAGGCTGTCGGCGGGCAGGAAGTCCTTGGGATCCACGATGTCCGAGAGGGAATCCGCGGGGGACGAGAAGAGGGAGTTGTTGTTGGAGAGCTCATTGAGGTATGAAGAATCCTGGAAGAGAGGCACGGCCATGGTTGGAGGAGGCAGGATGAGACCAGAGAGCTCCTTCCTCACTCACCCAGCAAGTTCTAATTTCTTTCTGCTCAATGAGCATCTCCGTTGCTTTGGGCTCCACAGATCCCAGAATTTAACCTGGAACTGAGGACATGCTCTGTGGTGCTGTTTGAAAATCTGTTTCTTGAAAAAGCAGGAAAAGCCCTGGCCAGGAGTGTGGGTACACGGTCAGGGCTGACTTGGGCTGTGCACATCACCATGGACTGGGAGAGAGAGGAGCATCCAACAAGGCATCGCTCAACTCCACTTTGTGCTTGATTAAAAAAGGCTGCTGAGGGGTGCAAAGGCTTCAGCTTGGCCCCAAAGGACTCGAGGATTTCATTCATGCGCAGGGGCCTCCAGAGACCCAGCGTGGCTGTTTCGCTGCAGTTTCCAATGTGGCACTACCTGGAGCCTGTGGGAAACATCCCTCTCCTCCTGGCAGGTTCTGCACACACGAGGCTGCCAGCAGCAGGGGAAGGAGTGCTGGTGTCACCTGGATTTGAATCTAGGTAAATCCAGGCAGATCTACCAATCCTCTTCCCAAGGGCCAGCCCCAGCCTGGACAAGGAACGTGCTTCAGCAACAGGGACCAGGCTCTGCCCTTGCTCTTTTTCTGGTGACTGGGCTGGATGGTTTGCAACTGTTTTATTTGGTGCCAGCCCAGTGATGCTGTTGGTTTGAGTCACACAGACTTTGGCTCAGAAAGAGCCATCAATCCCCTCCCTAACATCAAGCCCATGTCTGGTTTCCCTATTTCAGGTGGCAAGAACCAAGAGCCGATAAGCACTTCTTGCTCTGCATTCTTCACTGTGCCACAGACCCTGCCCCTTCCCCAGCTCTGTCCCATCACCTCAGCCCTCCTCCCACACCAAACAGCGTTTTCAAATTTTGTCATAGCAGAAAAACTTTGCTGCTAATTCAGAGCAATGTACTTCCAGCACCAAACTCCAGCACTCAGGTCTGGCAGGAGATGAGCCTCTGTCCGTGAGGCAAGGGCAAATGGACCAACAGGTCTGTCTTGGTGGCCCTACAGATGCTGCCAACACGGGTGGTTCCTCACAGCTGTGTCAGCACAGTCCAGCCAGAGCACCAGGGTAACCCAACAGGCTGCTGCCAGCGGAGCCAGGGGCTGCTACAGGAGGAATCACTGCTCACTTCCAGTAAAGGGCCAATTTCCCACTACAGGCAGAAAGGCAGCCAAAGACTCTTAAAAGTCACTTAGCCCTGCCTGACATAAACCTGCGAGCAGCTGAGCCTGCTTCAGGCCAAGAGCTGGGTCAGCCCTCCCCCAGTTGCTATCAAAAGTTATGGGCCTGTAGTGTTTAAACCACTGGGACACATTCCTTTCCCCTTCTTCCCAGGGATGTCTCGTTTGGCCAGCATGTGCCCTGAAGCCATCAGTGCAGGTGCTGGAAGCACTCCAGCAATGGCAGGTGTGATGTGGGGAGTTTGGATTCCTCAATTACCAACTAGTGGACCTAAGGGAGCGAGGGCAGTGCTTCCTGGGCAGCTCCTGCTCCTGATATTTCTGTGGCTATTTTAGGATTACCCAGAAATCAAGGCATCCAGAGACTGAACAAACACCCGGATTTATCACCTTGGAATTAAGGGATCCCTGGACTCCCTTTCACACTCGAGAAAGCAGAAGACTTGGGTGGGTCTGGCCATGGCCAGAGCAAGTAGCCTGTGCAGGATCCAGATGGTCCCAGATCCCACCCAGTCCCATTGCTGAGACATTTCCAAGCAGGGTTTGTTCACCTGCAAAGGGCACTGATAGAGGCTGGGGAAGGAGGAAACATCTGCACACCCGTGTCATGGCAGGGGAGGCTGTAGGGCAGCACAGACTGGCCATCGGGCTCCCAACAATAGGTAAGGGCTGGGCTGGAATAGCAACAGGATATGGGAATGCCTTGTGACCCAACCCAAGACATTCCAGCAAATGTCACCCAGACCCTTCCATCCCCAGGGAAGACTCCAGCCCCACCACTGGGCTGAACTGGGGAGAGGAAACCAGCCTCCAAGGCAGAGGGAGGACAATACTCCTCCTGGAAGTGATGCAGTGATCCCATCCTCTGCCAGCATTATGAGGTATTAGTCACAAATTTCCAGAATCTCTCATTTGTCTTAACTAAGTGCATTATCTAAAGAGCACTGAAGTTAATCACCTGCCAGCTTCCTCACCCCAAGAACTTCCACCACCACTACCTCTGCAAATTTACCAAACCCAGGGTAATCGTTTAACACAAGGCCACGGATAACCACAACCAGTACAAACCATGCCTGGACTAATCACACCACTGGTTTATCTGCTGCAAGCAGAAGCAGCTGCCTTGGCGACCTCAGGGAAAAAAAGGGAAGGACCATCACCTCAACCAAAACCTCGTGGTCAGGGTCAGCTCAGGCACTGGGGTTTGAAACATGTAATTTTGTCCCTGTTTCAGATGGATTAATCAGAATTTTAAGTTTTTCTCATTAGAAACATGAGGTTCTACAGTAACAGCACTTCTGTTTCAGTGGAAGTCGACTTTCTGCACCAGATGGAAGTTGTTCTGACAGGATCTTTATTTCAGATACTCTTCTGCAACTGTTTTTTACATAAAATTCCTGGAATTCAGCATCTCTGTGGCATCCTCTGGACTGGTCCCAGCAGGTCCAGGCCCCTCCTGGGCCAAAGACCCAGAGCAGAAGGTGGGTCTCAGAGCAGAAGACAACCTGATGCTACTGTGGCACACGGTACTCCTGTCATTATCCCAAAACTGAGATTATGACACATTATCTCCCTAGAAAAGATCAGGAAAAAATCAAGGTACCCCAGCCCAGACACTTGATCTTTCTCCAAGCCCCTGGGAACAGCTCAGCTCCCTCAGTCAAAACAAAGTGTTAAAAATAATGAAAGAACAGGTGAAGTCTAAATACAGACGGAACAAGCATCCTAAAAATATATTTTTTCCATCAAGCCATCAATAGAAATGGTTTATTTTCTCACAATCCAGACACTGAGGAAACAGTGTCTGCAGAGCAGCTCTGGATGACTGCGCTGCAGAGCACCCAGGTGAAGAGGGGGTTTTATTAAAAACCCAAAACCCTATCCATACACCCAAATACACACCCACAATTACAGCCACACTGCGGGCCAAGAGAGATTTGGCACCTCAGAAGTCACAGATCAAGCATATTATTATTCAGGAGTGACCGAATCAGCTGCTGCAGATGATCACTATAAAATCTTTCAGTTGCCAAACCCCAAAGTCTGTCGAAATTTGGGACAATAAACTGACAGTGTGGAGGGTTCAGCTCTGGCTGGATGGTGCTCCCCTTGCTTCCTACACCCCACATTAACTTTGGAAACAAAACCCCTCAAAGCCATCACACCTACACAAACACACGGATCAATCCTCAGAGAGCTCCTTCCCTCCAAATTCTACACTCTGCGACCGAGTTCTGACTGACTGAATAGCATCCAGGAATGCAGGTTCCAGCAAAACAGAAACCACATCTTTGGGACAAAAAAAATATCTATTCCATTCCCGGTACCCAATGTGGAGAGGTGTCACTCCCAAAACTCTGCAGCCACTGCACAACTCCCAGGGAGCAACTGCCCTGGCGACCAAACTACATGAGGAATTCCACGGAGGAGGAGGAAAAACCCAGGAAAAATGAGGCTTTACCTTGTAGAGAGACGGGAACTTCAGCCAGAACTGCATTTGGGACATTTTAGAGCAGCATTCGGGGGGCTGTCGGCGCGGGAGGCAGCAGCAGGGGGAGGGTGCTCAGCGGAAAGTGGAGAAAGGTCCATTCACGGCCGGGGCTCATCGGGGGGCTTTAAAAGCCAACATGCAGCAGCCAGAGGGGGGAAAATGGAGACTCAGGGCCCGGCAGAGCCGTCCTGCGCCCGGAGATTTGCATAGACTGTTTAGTCACGACGAGAGGGCTCTTACTTCCTCTAAGTCCAGGGCTGACTTTCAGGAAATGATGCCTGCTTGGTAAGTCAGTGAAATTACTGGCAGTGCGAGGAGAATTACTGTACGTGGTGTAATCCAACCACAGAGCACAGTAAACAGCGCCGGGCTCTGCAGAGCCAGAGGGCTCCAGGCTCCCTCCGCTCCTCTCCCTGGCCACCCAAAGCCAGACTCTGTCCCCCTGGCAGCCCCTGCTCTGGGCTGGGGGTCCTGCCTTCCTGCCCCTACCCCCCCGGTTTCAGGGCTCAGGTGAAGTGGTCGAAGTGACAAAGCTCATGAGAAGTATTCCCACGCTGGTATCTCCCCAAGAGCCATGTGGTCTCTTTGTCTTTGGTGTCTGCCCCACCCCAAATCGTGCCTTTAGAAATCCAAAGGAGTGGCCCATTCTCTTCCCTTTCCTCCCTGGATCACTGTTATTTCCCAGAGACCGTTGCCTCCTCTTTCCAAGGCTGTCCCTTTTAACTTTAATAGTTTTGGTAACAGAAATAAGCAAAATTTCTGGTGGGGAAGAGAAAAAGGCACAAAAAGGGACATCTGAAAGGGATGTAAACTTAATGAAGGTCTCCTCCAATGCCACTGGAGATTAAAGGAATCATCCAATGAATCACCCTCCAGAAAATCCCTGGGAACTGTCGTGTTTGCTTTGGGTGCAAGAGGCTCCTGTTTGCTCTTCCCTGGCAGGGCTGGTGGCAGCCCTGGAGGTGGGCTCTGCCCGTGGGGTCAGTTCCAGTTTGCCCAGCAAACCCAGCAGTGCACGTGCTGGGAATGGGGAGGGAGAGGAGCCCTGACTGCTCTGAGTCTCTCCATCTCTGCTCCCAGTCCTTCCAGGCACCTGCGGCACGGCTTCAAGGGAGCACAGCTCATCTCTGTTCCGCGTCTGAGCCAGCACTCCGTGCCTGCTGCTGTGGCTGTCACTGCTGAGGCAACTCCTCTCGGGGCCTTGTGCCGGGAACAGCTGGAAAATCCATTTTTATCAGGCACTTCTCAAAAAAACAGAGCTTTGGAGTGAAAGAAGGCACAAAGTCCCCGCAGGCCCTCGAGAGAGGTGAGCAGACAAAGCCCTTCAGGGAGACAGTTGAGCGAGGGAATTCTGCTTTGTGCCATCAGATGAGGTAGGAGGATGGGTCCCTCCAAGGAAAACTCGCCAGGTACTGAGCCTGGAAAACCACCCACAGGGCAAAAATCTGCAGCAGGACTCATTTCCAAAGGCAGAACTCTCTGCAGCACTGTGGCTCCACAGGGACTGAGACATCCAGTGAGGATCCACATTCCACCCTCAACACACCTAGTCCAGGAGGTTTTTTCAGTAAGCAAATGGCAAAGAAAAACACCTTTTCCTTGGCAGAAATGCAGCTATGGCAGGGTCTGCAGTCACGGATGGGGCTCCCAGGAGGAGCTGGAGCACATGCTGGGCTCTCCCTGTTCCCAGGACCCATCTCACCTCCCAGTGGAGGCAACAAGCAGCACTTCCCTGAGAGCCAGCAGAACGTCCTGCAGGGATATAGTGACAACGGAATTTGTTTTCTGTGGGCAGCAGGCTCGGGGTGGAGAAAGGCTGAGGGTTCTCAAGGCTGCTTTTCTCTGAATTTGCTGTATGTAAGGGCAGGCTCTGCTGGTCCATGGGGCAGGTGCTTTAATGACATGTGTGAAGTGAAGAGGCCAAATTAATTTCTGAAATGTCTTAATTAGCAACTTGCTGTGTGACCTTGACTGACCACTATGTCCTGCCTGAGCCAATCAAGGACTCGCAATCTGTGCAACCTTTGGAAGAGCAGCTGGATTATTTCCTCTTCCTTTGCTGTCAGTGGGGCAAAATGCAGACATGAGAGACCTGTGCTGTGGAGGAAGTGGGAACACGGCGCAGACACCCAGGGCTGCTGCATTGATTTTGCAAGACCACAGCAGTGTAATCACCAAGGGGAAGATAAACCACTGCGGAACCACCACATGGAATGTTCCCAACCTGTCCGAGGGGAGAGGCAATCCTGCTCCCCACAATTCACCCAAGAACACGTGTGCTGACAGACAGGGACAAGGAAAGCAGGATCATTCCAGCTCTCACATCTGACTTATCCCCTTCCAGCCAAGCCCAGGGAGTCACTGTGCTGGGGAACTTTCTGCACCCCCTGACTCAGATCAACTCTGCTTTGAATTAAAGCATCTATTTTCAACCATGTCCCCATGGTCTGCTATTGGATTCTATTACCAGCACTTTTAAGAGCACTGAGCGTTTCAGACCGGCTTTTCCCGCTTTTTTTGGCTTTAGTAAGGGAGGAGGCAGAGAATGGTGCCTGCCAAGACCCTCAGAAGGCAGATCTTCTCCATCCCTCCTGCCAGGAGTGGACATTGCTGCTTGGAGGCAGCAACACAGACGAAAACTATGAAGACTAGAATGGGGGGGGGGGGATATCTGAGCCCTCCAGGCTCTTTTACCCCTTTCCCCAGGGCCACAGGCATCTCCCCCCACAGGCAGGGGGCTCCTGCAATCCACTGACAACAAAGTATACCTCAAAAGCCAAATTATACCTCCCCTCCTCCAGGGAACCACCTCAGAGTGCCTCAACTGGAGCACCCCAAGCCTTTGGTCAGTGCACAGTGAGCTGTTATAACCACAGCCTTCACTTTCCTTACCCCAGGCCTGCAAGATGTGTCAGGTATCTCACCCAGAGGGGTTATAAAGTGTTATTACATCAGCCCAAACCCCAAACCTGCAGTGCAGAAACAAAGACACGAGCACGCAAAGCCACTTGTTCTCCCAAGACCAAGAGCCAGGTAACTGCCTGCAAATGGACTTTAATGTCTGTGTTCCCTGTAGACATAACTCCAGGACAGCAACAGAAGTTCCAGGATGTTTCTTATTCCAGGAAACTCTTTGTTTCAGCCACAACCAAGTGCTCCATATAATTTAATAACTGTTGCATTGATTTCTCCTAAATCACCACAGCTCTGTGCTCTGCAGCACTTCTAAAAATTAATACTTTTTTTAAGAGCAGGTTAATTTCTCCTCCTGCTTTAACAAGGAAGATTAACAGGAGATTGCAAGGGGCTGGTGGTGAGGAGAGGGCTGGTTTATGATTAACATGTGCTCGAGGAGAGCATACAGGGTGCTTTGACTCTGTAAGGGTCTGGGGACAGACACAGCTCACAGGGACAACACAGGCCAGAGGATAAGTTAAACCGTCCCAGATTCAATGTTTTATTATGGCAATTAACAGCTCTCACCATCAGCATCACACGACAGCACCACCACAGCCACAGTGCCTTTGCAGAAGTGCTGCCCACGAGTGCCAGATCCCAACTCAGCAGCACCTGGGACTGCAGGAATAACCAGCAGGAATAACCAGCAGGAAGGGAGGGAAGCAACAGAAACCAAACCCTGCTTCTCTCAGGACTGTGATTTGTAAGGACACGTGGGCAGTCCGTAGACTTTTCCATAAGGAGATGGCACCATGTGGTTGGGATGAGACTTTGGCTGAAGACAACAGTTCCCAAGACCAGAAATGCTGTCAGACCCAACGTGGCCTCCCAGAACTATTTTCTGAACCTCCACTCAAGCCACTTGTTTATACAAAAAATGCCAACAGATCAGCAGGGATGAATCACCCAGGAGCAAGCCAGAACCCTATTGTGGAGGAAACAAGTTCAAGTTCACATCAGGCTGTTCTGGCCATGCAGCGAAGCACCCTCCCTGCTCAGCAAGGTGAATGGCTCAACTATAGAGAAACTCCCAGAGCCATTAGAAAATGTGGCAATTCCCACTCTCAGTATCCCCAGGTCTGCAAAGCCTTTGCGCTCTGCAGGACCAGGATTCCCGAAACAAAACATGGAAGGATGATGAGAGGAAATGCCAATGCCAGAGGAAAAAGCACCAGAACTCCTGCTCTCCAAACTCTACGGCACATGGACAATCACTGCCACCAATAGAAAGGGTTTGCTACACAAATGCCTCAATCATTTGCTCTTTAGACCTTTCAAATACTTCTTCATTATTCCTCAAAATTCTAGATTCTGCTATGGGAGCAAAGCCAAGAGAACAGCCTGCCTCCATGCGTGGAGGCAGCACAAGTCCTCACACAAGCACCCGATCCATTTTGCCTGCCCAAGAACCAGAGACTGGATCAGGAATCTCTTACCAGCACCTGCAGCAGACTCCTCATGCTGCCCCTTGGGCTCCACTGCTCTGTCTGGACCAGCCCTTGCCACTCCTACCGTGGCAGCAGGAAAGTTTGGAAGAGACAGGTACTTTCCTGTACAGCCACCTGGAAAGATGGAACTACTCAGCTGCTCCCACCCCTCCTGGATGGCATGTTTCAGCTTCCCAAGCCAAATGTTAATATTTAACAATTTGGTGTCTGGGACAATGAGAAATCAGTAAAGTGGAAAACATTGCTGAAGAAAGGGCTGGAAAAGCTTCAGGAAACTCCCAGATGGCTCCAGACTGATGCCGCTGTCTTCAGTTCGAGACCTGCTGCTCCACCAGAGCCAGGCTCCAACTCTGACTCCTGTGAGCAGGTCTGCAGCTTTTCTCTGGATGAGCAATGCCTGATGGCTCAGAGACCCCTGGGGTTTATCCATGGCTTCCATGTCAGTGCTTAGTGCATCCTACTCCGAGTGAGCACCAGGAGAGACCATGCAGTGAGCTTGGAAGTCCAAAGCTGAGTGTTAAAGAACGCTGACCTGGCTCCATACTGCAGAATGAGCTGTTAGAGGATGACTGGAGCCTGAAATTCCTCTTCCAGAGACAGCCCCACAGGTGAAATAACCAAGCGCTCTCCCTTGGCTTCAGGGAGCTCCAGACACACCCTAGCCCTAAGAGGTACCAACTCCAGCAGGGAACTTCAGCTTGGAAAACAGAGCTCTAACAAAGCCTGATCCACTGTTCCTCAGTTTCAGCACACACAGAGTGACACATCATTACCCTGTTACCTGTGGAATTTCCAGGGACCAGAGCATGGGCTCACAGAAAAACCATGGAACAGGACAGGAGAGCACCATAAAGCTGCTCTGCTCCTCGTGGGAGCACATGGCACTACCTGGTAGTACAATACCCAGGTGAAGGAACTGGTTTGGCTGTGTTAGGTTCAGAGGACACTTTGCTGTGTCCATACTGGGGGCAGAACACCTGCAGGCACACTGCAATAGGTGCAGTCTCACTACAGAAAGAAAGAGTCCGAACAAAAGCCCATTTGCCTAAAATCAACTCACTCCCATCCATGGCTTCCTCTCCCAAAGGATAAGAGCAGCACAATAATTATTTCTTGCTCTGGGAATCATTTGAGGTCATTCATGCTTGCTTTGTCTCAGAGCTTCCTGCTCTTTTCTCACCTAGCCAACACAAAGCATCTCCTTTCACAGAGAACCTCCAAAAATCTGCTCTTCCAAGTTGGCTGAGATCAATTTTTGTGATGCAGCAGGGAAGGAAGCTGACTGACCACTGAGATACTAGAAAATACATAAGTTAAAGAAATAATTAAGCCCTTTTCCCGTTGAACCCATCAGCCAAACCCCACCAGACGTAGAGGTGAGACCTGTGGCAGGGACCCCTCTCCCCTTCCCATCACAGCCCGGTAAATGCTCTCACAAGTTGATGAGATCACCTTTCTGCCTCGTTCCTCCCACAATTAATTCTGCAGGAGGCAGAGATCAATGCTCCTGTGATTCAATTATTTATCTGGTTTAATCCAGGCAGAAAACCCTGACCAGCAGCTGCCCAATGGCTGCCCAGGTGGGTCCCTGATGTAAAGCACGGGGAGCTGGATGGGGGGACCACACCAGTGGCCACCCCAAAAAGTACAAATCCCCAGCACCTGCACATCCAAACCTGCAGAAATCAGAGCCCCAAGGAGGGACAAAACCACTCTTTAGCCATGCCAAGAAACCAAAAACACAGCAAGGGGGGAATTAACACATAAACCGGCAGACACCAATGTCTGTATTAATTCCTAGAAAGGATATAGCCTGTCCCTTCTTTATTCCAAAGTCAGCTCTCTCATATCAACTACTTGCAGTTTTTACTGACTAATCTTACCATAAGATGTTGTCAAAAGCCAGTGCAACGTTCCAAAACCTCCATGGAAAGAGCTCCTTCCCACCCAGAGAGATCCCCAAGGTGAGGGAGGTCTGGGTCCCCAGAGATGCCGAGTGACCTGGGGTCACTGTTCATTCCTCCCACACTTCAGTTCTGCAAAAACTGACCTGGCTCCACTCTTGGAATGCTTGGCACTGAGTTGATGTAATCCCTAAATATTCCCTATTCAGGAATCCACCACTTGTAACCAGTGAGGAAGAACATGCAGCACAAGAGCATTTTGGGAGGGAAATAACCAAAAAAGTCTGAAGCATGTTCAGTTCACACCTGCAGCCAGGAACCCCCCCAGCACCGCCAGTGTTTATGCCAAACACTCCTTTAAAAGCTGTTTTATCACAGAGAAGCTCCTACCAAACTATGGACACCTTTCAAATTCCTGGTGACAGAAGACTGATCCCAACTGCACACAATTCCTCTCTGGGGCTGGACAAATTTATCGCCCATCTCTTCATTTTCCCTAAGTAAGGCAACACTGAAGAGCAATCCCCAGCACTCCAAAGCCCCATTTTTCCCCAAAGACGTCAGGAACTCTGCACTTACCTGAGGAAAATCCCCATTTTTTGGTAAGAAGTCAGTGGGGTCCACAGCTGCATAGTTTGTATCCAAGAAATGTGGTCTGCTGATGGAATCCATATAAAAATCCTGAGGGGGGCTAAAATATTGCCTGTAAGGAAATGGGAAAAGCAGTTACTCCCTGTCAGTCCCCAGCACTTCTCAGGTCACTTCAGCCTCTGACAGCAGTGAAGCTGAAACTTCAGGATGTCACATACAGGAGAGGGATATTATTGGATATTATCCAGAAGAGAGATGGCAAAATAATACCTCTACCAGTTCTATCCCACCTCCCAAACTCAGCAGTTTAAGAACTTACAGCAGTGTAAGAACACCGAATTAAGAATATAATTCTTGGCAATTTGTGTAGACCAGGAAGGACTTAATAGATAACAATGGTCTGCAGTACCCTATATTTCAGCCCTGATGACAAAGCAGAATGAAGCCCTGGGACCTCCCAGCATGATGGGTGTGGTGGACCTGCCAGTCACACCATGTAAGGACATGAGCTGCAGGGAAACATCACACCTGAATGCCAGTTTAGGCCACAAAACCCCCAAAACAGCCCCACAAATCAGCTCTAGCAGGGAAACACCCCTGTTAAGCCACCTGGACAGGGGGTTCACCACTCACAGACCCCAAAGGCAGGTCAGAATGGAGGGGTTGGTGACTGGGAAACACAGACAGAGCTGTTACCCAGAGAGAGGAACTAGGGATGTGACTGGTGTGAGTTCAAAAGCAAGATCTGTGCTCAGCTAACAAGGGAACAAAGCAAAGATCCTGCCTGCTCCACCTGGGCAGGGCCATGCCAGCTTCCTCCTGCTCCCTGCACCCAGCATCCGTTTCCTCCAGGCAGCCAGGGGCAAAAACTGCACAAGAGCAGCCAATTTCCTTCCTCCTGCCCAGGAGCAGCCCCTGGCCTCTGCTCCACGCCACCTCCTGGTTTGCACAAGCCCTTTCTCTCTCCTGCAGGAGCAAAGAATGTGCTTCGTAATCCTTCCCGTAAGGGGCCGTGCTCCTGCTTGGGCGACTGCCATGACACCCTCGGCACTGGAGCCACGGGACATCCACCCCGGCTGGATGGTTTCCCCTCGTGGGGAGCTGGACACTCTCCCTGATGCCCAAAGAACCCACGGCCAGAAACTTGAACAAGGTGCTGGGAGAGGGAGAAACAGAGTTTGAACAGTACTCCTGCCCAGGAGCTGGGAATGCCAAGCTGCCAAAGGATTATTAAGCAATTAAGGTGCCATATGTGGCCAGGAGCTCGTTAACACACTCCGTGAACATTTACATGTGGATTTATGTGCAAACACAGTTATCTCCTCTCATAAATACATTCTTCCCGCTCGTTTCCCATCACTAAAGACAAAACTCTCAAAAATTAACAGCTCCTTCCTCCTTTCCTTTTTTTTTTCTTTTCTGTGCTGCCATGGCTTTACCTGCTGCAGAGAAACCTGAGACCCTGTGTGAACACAACCTGCACATCCCAGCCCCACAGTCCAGCCTTGATTGTTGGCTCTTCATAATCCACCCAAGGAAATTAAAATCTGGGCATAAATTCTTGGAATGAATGTATTTCCACACAGGAAAAGGTTGGTTTAAAAGGCTTTCAAGCCGAGGCTGCTGTGGTCTCGCCGTCTCTCACATGAGGACACAGCTTGGCCAGCATCAAGGAACTAATCAAGGAATAGGAAAACTATTTTTACTGGAAAAGTGAACACCCGCTCCTGGTTCCCCTGGCACTTTGTGGCCTGGACAAGGGTCAGTCAAGGTAACGAGAAAAAGAGTAAGACAGCTCCAACCTCCCTGGCCTGCTGTGGAATGACCAGCTCTGCTTGATATTTTGTTACCCTTAATCTTGGTCTTCCAATCTGCCCATGTGAGATGCACTGGGTTCCTGCAGTTTGCAGGGAGAGCCCACAGCACCTCCGGGCACCGCTCAGAGATCCTCCTTGGAAAGCCCCAAAATCCCTTCAGTACCTTTGGAGCTGGGCTTTACCTTCCCTTGACTCAGAACTCAAAGCTGTTTCCTCCCATTTGCAGGGCTGGCACAGAGCCATTGACAAGTTCGCTTGAAATAAACTTGAGACAAAAACGCTTTAATTGGCCAAGGCGTGAACACAGCCCGCAGCAAACTGCCCTGTTCCCACCTGCTCAGCCTCTCCAGGGCTTAGTTCCTGATAAATGGCTCCATGGAACCTACTGTGGGTCAGCAGCTTCCCTCAGATACTGAGGGGGTTCACTGGACAACCAAAAACCATTCCAGAAAGGAAATTTATGCTGGTTTAATCACACCAGCTGCCCAAAGAGGAACGCTCCGTTGCAATTCCGCTGCATTCCAGCTGCTCATCCGTGACCCAATGCATCCAAAGCCCTTCTGGGCCCACAGTGCCACTTCTCTGAGAGGTCCCATGTGTTTTGACCAGGCTCCATCCTCTGTCCTCCACTCAGAGATGCAAACTTCTCATCTCAAGCCAGTGGAAGATCAGGGAGAGCTGAGAGGCCACGGGCTGCCTCGGCACTAGCCTGGCACTTTCCTTCCTCATCAGACAGCAATCCATGTTTTTCAGAGCCTGCTTTACTATTTCAGCAAGCAACGCTCCATGCAGAGGTGGAAAAGGGCATAAAAACAGCAAGAAAAGGGGTCGTGTAAAACTGGGGACAAAGCTTTGCTGCAGCTGTGTGACCTCATCCAACAGCACAACTGGGCTGCCCCAGATCCCCCCCCAGCCAGGAATGTGCTGAGCCTCCAGCAGCAAGGGAAGCTGAGCTCTGCAGGGGTCATTTCCTCAGAAAAGAGCAGAGCTGCTGCTCTTCAGAGCTCTGAACCTCCCTGGTTTTTCAGGGAGGTTTAATACACTATTGACATTTGTCAGGTTAAGAAAATCTGAACCCAAGAGGCCACGTTTGGGGTCTTCTAAAGAAATTCCCTAGCATGAAAGTGAACTCCTGAAAGGAAACAGGAAAAACCTGCTTCAGGATAAAGGTGTTGCTATGAGAATAAGCCCTGTCCAAACAGAGCCACTTGCAAATGAGATTTCTCTGCAAGGATTCTGAAGAAAAACGTGCACCACCTCTAATGCCAGCTGCATTTTTCCATATTACAGCATGGGCTACAATTACAACTGCCTTTAAAATCTCACTTTTCAATGTTTCCATTTCTTCCAGGATTCCTACCTGTAACACACTCACTCTAAATCCACCTAAAACAGAGTCAGTGCCATTTTTAAATACAAAAAGCACAGACTTTTTTTTTAATGTGAAACGCAGATATGGAAGATCTCACCTGAAAGGTGATTTTTACACCTCCTGGGGTATGAAGAACAGGAAGCTAAAGGTGCAGCCTTGGCTAAATCATTCCCTAGCAAATCATTACTACAATGGGCCTCATTTCCAGAAGTAACTCCAGCAAAGGCAGCAAGTCCAGGTTTGTGTCAGACACAGGCATGTCCTTGCAGGATCGGGCCGTAATGTTCCCAGCAGCGCTCATACGAGCGGCACCGAACAGGAAGAGAGTGAGGGGCAAAACCAGAACAAATGGTCAAGAGAAAAAAAAAAAACCCAACGCAATAGATAAACACAATCTAATCTTGTGGTTCAATGCAGCAAAACAGAAATTCTGTTATAGCTCTCCGGAGGATTCACAACATGTAATTTACAGGAATCCTGCTCAAAAAGCACAGCCCCTTCCAATCAGCCAGGCTGGCCAAGAGCAAAGGGCCCAAACAGATCTGAGAAGTCTCCTGTTCTCCTGTGGGGAGGAACTGGCACAGCCCAGCTCCCTCAGCACCTGTGAGGCAGCTCCTGGTACCCTGTCATGGGGAACTGCCCTGTCCATCCACCCCGTGCTGCCAGGCAGCTCCTGCTGTGGCCAGAGGGGACTTGGGCCACCGGGGCAGCAGGACCACCACAGGGACATGAGTCCCCTCATCCCCCTTACAGAGGGGCTGATCCTCACTGCTCCTATCTGCCTGGAACTCACACCCTCACAGGGAGGGATCCCACCATGAAGACGCCAAAATCCCTTTAGGAGGGAGGTTACATTAAATCCCCAGTTTAATGCCAGGCACCTGGAACACAGTTGTTAGCTCAGGACGTCAAATTCTGCTTCTCTCAGTTCTCCTTGCTCCCACCTCTGACCTAGATAAAGAACACATCCTGTGTATCCATGCCACTCCCTGGATTCACAGAGACCAAAGAAGCCATGTATCAGCCTCCAAACCCCCAGCCCCACCAGCGTCCCCATCCAAGTCACTCAGTGATGGCACAAGGCCACTTTATGTTGTCCAAAATTTGTCATATCCCACCTTGTGATCCAGGATGAAGGTTCATTGTAAAGGGAAAATGGAAAACAAAATTTTTCAGTGCAGACATGACATGGCTGTTAGTGTCAGTCACTTCAAGTGACATGGCAAAGGATTTTAACATCACTCACAAAACCTAATACCCAGTACAGGTAACATCTTCCTCCACATCTGTGCAAAGCTAGAGACTGCCCAGTGTTTGCTCAGTTGGACCTGTTAAGAATTCCATTAGTGTTACAAATCCAGGCTAAACCAAAGCTGTTTCTCCCTTACTGCAGCCTCCAGGTTTAACAAAAAACAAAGGTTTTTTCCATTTTTAAAAACAAATAGTTGTTTGCTGCTGTTCCCAAGCTGCAGCAGTGTCTGAAATGCCACAAGATCAGTGAGTGATGCAATTATTTCCCCATCAGATCGTGAAATAAACATGGAAAGCAGCAAAGAAACAGTTGAATCACGGGGTGTGCAAGAGCAGAGGGGATTAGACAAAGGAGAACAGCACTCACTGGTTTTCACTTGGGAAAGATGAGGTTGGGAAAGAGACTGGGTAGCAGCTACTCCATGAGTCGGCGGCCAGCGTGGAATTCTGCAAGCAGAAGGCACAACAGTTAGAGCAGCAGAGGCCTGGAACCATTACCTGGGGCTGCAGATACGAGGGCAGGCCCATGGCTTCCCTCCCTCAGTGCTTCCCAGAGGCAGAGGAAGCCTAGCCTTGTCTCTCAAGCAGTTTCAGCAAGACAGTGCTTCCCAGCCTTGTCTCTCAAGCAGTTTCAGCTTTGGAACCTACTCCCCTACCACTGTCCCTCAATGGTCACCAGGGTCAGTCCCCTCCCCCAGCCCTTTCACAGGACACTCTGAAGGGACAAGAGGAAATGGCATCAAGCTGTGCCACGAGATGTTCAGGTTGGACATCAGGAGGAATTTATTTGTGGAAAGGGTAGTCAGGCCTTAGCAGGGGCTGCCCAGGGAGGTGGTTGAGTCCCCATCCCTGGAGGCGTCCGAGGAAGGACTGGACGTGGCACTCAATGCTCTAGTGTGGTGACAACGTGGGAATCAGTCACAGATTGAACTTGATGACCTTGAAGGTCCTTTCCAACCTCAGTGATTCCATGATTCCATGATTCAGTCTCTGTGGGATGTCAGCACCAACCCAATAACCTGAAATTGGCCAGCATAGGTCACACCCAAAATTGTCCTTTTGTGCCTTTTGTCTTCCCACTTCCCTGAACAGTCTCCAATTAACGGCAAGGTCTTAGCTCAGCTCATACCAATAAAATCAGGGAGAGAACACAGTATCTCCTTACTCAGCTCCACAGCAGCCTTTATCCTATTCTTTTTGTGCCCAAAGCAATGAAACCTTGTACTTGAAGCAAGAGGAACTTGTGCCTCGCTTGAACCTCTGTGTGTGTCCCTGCATGTGGCACATTCCAGAGTTTGAAACAGAAAGAGAAAACTCCAGGAACACGTCACCTATTTTGGGACAGGGTTTGCTTTTTGCCCTGTTGGACAAATGCATCAGGGACCTGGTCTGGTTTCAGCAGCTATATCAGGACAAATACAACTTATTTATCTCTGCTGCTCTGGAAACAGACAGCTGGACCTGGGCACACATTCACACATCTGGTAGAGATGTGCTGGGGTAGGAACAAGGTCTGCAATCCTGGGCAGATTCTCTCAGTCTCTTCAGTCCTTCCTCAAGGAGCTGGCAGCCAGCAGCTTTCAGAGAGGCTTTGTTTTAATCACAGCCCTGCTTTTCCCTCCTCACTTCAACCCTGCAAAGCCCCTGCACAGCTGCCTGAGAAGCCTAGAAATTGCTGCTGTAAACACAGACCAGGACTCCCAGGATCTACCAGGCCAGACTGCTCTGCCCAGACCGCTCCTGGGCACAGCCTCTCCCTCCCCAGGATCTGCAGGGCCTCACCTCCACGTCCGGCACGACGAGCTGGGAGCGGAGGCCGGGGATGCTGCGGACGGCATCGCCCGGCTGCTGGTGCTGTGGGAAGCTGTTCCCCCCATCCATGGCGGGGTGAGAGCATCAGCCCGTGTCCTGCCTCATGGAGTCCTTGAGAGGGTGGGACAGGCTGCGGAGTGAGTGGTGGGAGCGTCTTTAACTGTGCTCTTCACCCTGCACCATGTCCTGGGCTGGGAAAGAAAGGCACATTTAGGTTTTGTGAAAGGGGAGGTAGGGAAAAAAAAACACTTGTAAGCTTAAACATAGCCTAGAGATGAGCAAACAGCCACCAGCCTGTGGAATGCTGCTGCCTCTTCAGAAAAGAGAGGGTTTTATGGGAAACAGAGCTCTCCATTACCACCACACCTGGAATTCATCCAGGTTGGAACTGGAACACACCCCTCCTGCCTTTCACACCGCAGGAGCCCCACAGGTCCCTAAGATCACCTGGGCTGCTGTACACACAGCTGGGCTCAGCCTGAGGAATTTGCTTATCTAATGTACAAGAAGACTCTGCACTCATGTGTAAACTCATGGTAATCAATTCCCCCAAATAGCCTGTTTTCCTGAAAATATGCTCTGGAGGTGAAACACTGCTGAGCCAGCAGTGAACCCTCATCTCCCACCCCGTGGCACACTGGGGTCTCCCCAGCTCCAAGGCAGATGTTTCTGTGCACCAAGATCTTTCCCACACCAGTCAAACCCAACAATACCTTGTTACTCATTTGAAATTACTAGTATTAATGCCACAAAATCCTGAATTTATCAGCTTCTGGCACTTTCCCTTTCGTCAGCAAAGGGGATCCAATGCAGGAGCATTGTCCTGGCAGGATTAACCCCACAGTAACACCCTGCCTCCAGTGCAGCTTCTCAGTCAAAACCTCCAAACTGATTAATTTTCTTATAAATTCTCCATAATCCCACAGGAAACCAATTTCCAACTGGATTTAATGGATTAAAATAAAAAAGAGATGGTGAAAGCAACCTATACAACCAGAGGAGCAGAGAAAAGCATCTGCTATGTCTTTACTTCCACTGAATCTTTCTTTGCCGCTTCCTGCCTTCCCTGACCCTCCCCAGAAGCTGAGTAAATCAAAGTGGCCAAAACCTCTGGATGGAGCAATCCAGCCACACACAACACCTACAGAGGACAGACCAAAGCTGTAATTTAAAAGAGCCACCTCTGATCATTCAGGAGACACTATTTTCTACAAGGAATATTTTTGAAAAGCCATTTCTGACTCCGAGGCCCTTTAAAAATAAGTGACCTTGCAGTGGACAAAATGACTGCAGCATTTGCAATGGAAAATGAAATTAAAGTGATTTTTTCTGCCTTCCCGTGGTGCCACAGCTGTGCCAGCAAGTGCCCTCTGGGTAGGGCTCATGTGGGGGCTGCAGGGACCAGCCAGGACCCCGGAGCCTGGACCCCAATCCTACCGTGGAGTCACAGGCAAAGTCCCCCAGTGCCAAGGATGTTCTGTGTGAAAAGCAGAGTTCAACAGTCACATCCCACCTACGGAATGCTGTGTAGAGCTCCCAAAGGGATTATTTGGGTTTCGGTTTTCTTGTAGGGAGAAGGTCACCCTTTTCTATTTTGCAAAGATTTCCTTCAACTCCTGCTCAGCTTTACCCAAGCCAGGGCTGAGGTCTGCTGATCTCAGGGTCAACGTCACCATCTGCTCTGTGTCTATAAAACCCTGTGACTCTTCCTTACACCAGACTTCAGGGGTTTTGCTGCTTTTATTTTTTTTTCTTTCCCCTACTTGCAACAGCTTTTGAGAGGAAATCAGCAGTAGTGATTCCCGTAAGAGCCATAGCAAATATACAGCTTTACTTACATATCCAAAGGAACTTAGGAAGGGTAAAATCAATATCAGTATCCCTCCGTGCCTGCTCTGCATTAGCTCATTTCTCACACCACCAGATCTCACTGGTGGACCTTGCAGAGCAGAGGCTGCCTCTAAAGAAGGACCAGTTCCCTAGGAAAACTGCACAACAGATATCACCCCACTGGCAAAACGAAGGAAAACTGCTTAGCAAGAAAGCTGGAATGCTCTGGGCCTTGGTTTGTGGGGGGCTGTAGTGCAAGTGCAAAATACACCCAGGCATTGAAAACAGGGGGGAAAAGAGGCACCAAGAGACCACTCTACACCTGGCACCATTCCAGCCACGCTTCAGTCCTGGAGGATGCTGAGGGAACTCCTTACCCCAGGAGAGTGGCACCAGCACTTACTGGACAGCCCAAAATCCAACCTGCACGTGCCAAATCTTTGTGCTGCAAAACGAGCTCCTGGTGATGAACACGGAGGCTGACCCAGCTCTTACTCTGAGCTCACACTCCAGTGCCAGGGGCTGCTGTCCAGTTTACACTCCCAAATTCCAAGAAAAAACTAAATAAAACATTCACTAAATCCAGAGTCAGAGACTTGCATGAGCCTGAGGACAGCAGGACAACACCCGGCACGAGAACAGAGAAGTGGGAACAGCCCTTGGTTGTGCCTATCCCGCCATCCTCTAGGCAGCCACATCACGGAAAACCATAAAAATCAGCAAGTTCCTAAGTGCTTCCACTTCCACATCCCATCCTGCTGCTGTGACAGTAAACACTGATAACACAAGAGGCCCACACACGTGAGGGAACTGCTATAGCAAACTTTTAAAGTGTTTTTCCACCACTTCTCTTACCAAACATACCCCGACCAAGCAGCAGCTTCCGCTGTTATGGCAAATCCTCAGAGACGAGGCTCCCGGTCCCAGCAGCCGTGCTGGGAGAGGGCTGGGAGAGGAAAGCGCAGCCCTCAGCGGCAGCAGCAGCACACAGAGACCGCTCCCAACTTCAGCCACTTCAGTCCCGTTTCCTTGCAGCAGCGCTATGGAAGAGCAGCGATCCCCCAGATCCAGAGGGAGGGCACGACCCTAAAAATCCCACTGGACATTTTCCTTCTTGGCCGGGCAGCCCAGGTTTGAAAGTGAAAGCAGCTCCCTGCACAGGATGACGAAGCCCCTGAGTGATTTCATCCTATCACTGAGCTCCAGAACAGTTTCAATATTCCAAACAGTTTTCTTAAAGGTTTGCTGTCAGCACAGGGAGTAAGGGGCAGCTCCAGCCTGGAATTCCTCTGGAATTCATCATGCCTAGAGGTTACAGAGCACAACTTTCAGCTTCTAACAGCTTGAGCATTTTAGGCATTTCTCAGACCAGCGCTCCAGCAGGAAAATTCCAGTTGGGAACACACAAAGAACTGCGGTGCTGTAACCAGGATGGACAAAGCCAGGAGTAAGGGCTTGGATCACTGATAACTGCGATCAAGAGAGGTGAAAACAACCCAGTAAATGCAGCCAGCACTTCCTCCTGTTGTGTTCCACCCTTTGTTGGTGTATTTTAAATTGCCTCCATTAAAGGAACACGGCCAGAAACCCACAGACATGCCTGGAGCAGCGGGAGCTAAACCTGCCGATCATGAATTACCATGCACTGGGAACAAAAAAAACACCTTGGGAATGTGATCCTGTTCTTCCTCCTGCTCAGGGGTCAGTTCCCCTCATCCTGCCCACCCCTACAGAGCAGAGGTGGAGCCCCAAAGTGTCCCCACCTTGCTCCACCCACTCATGACCCCCAGCACGGGCACCCACCGAAGCTGCAGCTGGAGGGAATTCTCCAGGATACAGTCTGGATATAACAGCCCCAAAGAAATGGGAAGTCAACCCTACGGAACTCTGAACAGCCAGTTTTACTTCTCAAGCACCCAGGCACCTTCAAGTTCCTCTTTCATGCTTCTCCTTGACGTATTTTTGGGAAGTTTAGACCAAACAAGCAGATGGGAATAGGACTCAGTCCCGTCACCAACACAAAGGAGAACACCAGAGCGGAAAACGCATATTATGGGTGATGAAAATAAAATCACTTCAGGGCATCCTAAGCCAGCACTTGGAGCCACCCTGATCTCCTGAATGCTTTGAGCATGGAAAAGGCTCCTGGGACATAAGCATTGAAGCCCTGGAGCAGGGCACAGCACTGCCAGGCTCCAGGGCAAATCCCGGCATCACCTGGGCACCACACGTCAATGCAGAGCTGCAGCATGGAACAATCCATGCGACCAATTAACAGTGGGAATTAGTCTGTAAGGAAAGGGAAGAAAAATCTGGATCATTCCAGAGATTCTTGCAAGAGCTGTGGCGGTGCAGGCAAAAGAACAAACCTGCCCTCCAAGGACAGCAGAGTTTCTACAGGGAAGAGCTTGATGTTTCAAGCACTACTTGCTGCTCCTCGTCTCACACTCAGACCATACAGGGGAAAACCAATCAAATACAGCTTTTTGGAGGGAAAAGTCCCCTTTAGGAGAAAATATTAACTGCCCCCCACAGGTAAATTCCACCTATCCCTGCTTTTCCACCTGGGAGAACACATAGGACTATTTCTGGACAGGGCAAAAATGCCTCCCAGACACCACTCATGCTCTGCCAAGGAACTCGGCATACTCCTGTGTAAATCCATCCAGTATCACCCTTACACATCCAGCACAACATTCCCAAACCACAAACACATCCCTGCAAGGCAGAGCTAGGGCTGAGGCAGTGGCTCGGACACCGGGTCCATGGATATTCCCAAAAACAGGGCTTTGGGCACCCCCCAGCATGAGGCAGAGCCTAAGCAGGGCACTCGGAGCACTGGGGCTGCTCCCCTTCCACAAAGAACTTGGCTAGGCAAGGTCGGAAGCCAAGAAAATGCAGGCCCCAAATTCTTTACACTTTTTCCCCAGTTTCTTTCCCAAGCGATGCTTGGGAGAAACCCTCTGGACCTGAGGAGGTCCCAGCGTTCTGTTTCACACACAGCCACTCACAGTAGAAAAACCACTTCAGTACATCAAAGCCAACTTCCCTACAGATTAGGGCAGCCTTAAGGCAGACTCAACGTGCACCTGCTCCATGAGAGGCGTGTGTTCACTTTGATCACACCCACACTTGTGCAGACCTCGATTGTGTAACCAAAAAAGACTTAAGAGTTTTAAGTTTTAAACAGAAAAATGTCTCAGGAGAGTATAAACCTCCCAGTTAGGACTGGAAGGCTTTCCTGAAGGATCCAGATTCTCATGATGACAAGTCACAGCGCAGTTTGCTCCTGTGCAGAGACCCCCCAGCAACATTTGAACGAGACAGGTACAGGCTTATTTTAGGAAAATGAGGGTGTAAACATCCAAAAAACAGACCCCCATCAAGTAAAGACCTTTTGGCAGAGATAGCAGAGCTCAGGCTTCAGCTGCTCCAGCTGGCAGCTTATGGAGCTCTGCAAAACCTGGCAGTGCTGCACGGGACACACAGCACTCCCAACCCCACAGCAACAGTATTAGCATACCATTTTCCACTCAAAACATTCCCACCACCAGCTGCTCTTGGTTCAGCCATTCCCGCATGGCTCAGGACGAGCTCAACGCTCGGATGACATGAGGATGATGTGCAGCAGGAGCAACCCCAGAGAGGCACAGCCGACCACAGCCAACACCCTCCTGCCCTCCAGACTCACCCCAGGGCCAGTGCACAGACCAGAAAACCCTCCGGGGGTTTGGATCCCAGCTTTGGGATGCCAGTGCTGAACCTGCAGGACCTGCCCTGCCCAGCCTATCTCATTTTCACTGTAAATCAAGCCTGCTAAGGGGGAGCCACAGTCCTTACACTGGAATTTATGGTTACTCTGAGGAATTTTAGACCTGGCACTAGTATTTAATAAGGTGAAGCCTCTGGTATCAGCCCAGTTAATGGTCTGACAGCACTGGTTCCATATTGCAGAGACTCTGAATTGGGCCAGTATGGGCTGCACCACAGCAGAACCTCGGTGCATGATGGATTCATGGCTCCACACTGACAGAGAGGAAGTTTGAATCAGATATTAGGAAATCCTTCCCTGTGAGGATGCTGAGGCTCTCGCACAGGTTGCCCAGAGAAGCTGTGGCTGCCCCATCCCTGGAAGTTGGAACCCTGGAACCCAAGGCCAGGTTGGACGAGGCTTGGAGCACCCCGGGATAGTGGAAAGTGTCCCTGACCATGGCAGGGGGTGGAACTGAATGAGCTTTGAGGACCTTCCAACCCAAACCATTCCATGATTCTGTGATTGCTGTGCGGTTTTCACAGCGCTCCGTGCAAAAGCAGCTGAAGAGGGAGTCAGAAGCACGAGGGTTCGCTGGCTGTGGCCACCCCGGCTGTACCGGGGCAAGTCCCTATCTGGACCCGGCTCGGACAGCGTTGGAGGGGTCTGGGCTTTGCTGGGATCGCGGTTACAGAGGCTCCGCAGCATCTCCGGCTCTCTCCGATGTAGACACGAGCTGCCAGTGCCGGCACAGCCCCGAGCGGTCCCCGCCGAGCGCCCCCGGCCCCGCTCCACACGTGGGACGGACGCGCGTGGGGGACACGGGTGACTACAGCGCGGCGGGAGCGGGGCCGGCGCTGCCGTCTCCACAGGCTGCTCCGGGCCCGGCTCGAGCCCCGCAGCCCCCGGACTCCCCGCAGCACCGACCGACGGCTCCTGGGACGGGCCCGGCCGGGGGCCACGTCCCCACCGAACCCCCTAGCCCGGCCCGAGC
>VXBC01000599.1:21411-53000 GCA_013399945.1 Ploceus nigricollis | reverse complement strand
GCAGAGGGTCTCCCTGCCCCCCCCCGGGGTCGACGTTGTGGGTTGTGTTGTCCTGCACCGCTGACACCCGGAGCAGAGGTGGTGACACATCATGTGCCAGGCGGAATCCCGGTGGATGAAGGATGCCCCCGGGAGCTCTCGGTAGGCACCGAAGGCCTCAAACTGTTGTAGGCGAAAGCGAAGACGCAAGAATTGTTTCGGAAAACTCCTTCAAGGAAACTTGGTTCCAGCTCCCCAACGGCTGAACCCCCCCGCTCCGGCCCGTGCTCCGGGGAGGGCGGCGGGAACACACCTTCCCACCCCGGCTGGGAATCATGAGCTCCTAGGGATGGAAAGTCACGAGAGGGACTGGGAGCTGCTCTGGTTCCACGGGGTGGCCTGACGGCCTGGAGATGACCTAACTCTTTAGGATCAAACTGGGCCCAGTCAAGGCCAGTTGACTGGGAAGAGCCCCCGGCAGCAGGACCGGGTCGGAAGCAACGTGAGTCCCAAACTGAGTGTGTCCCGTCACAGATTTATGTTCTTTTTCAAAGACATTCTGGAGCCAGGCCGGGATCTTTTGGCATCCAACTGGCCTGGTAGCAGCTTTTAGGTTTGGTTTTTTTTTTTTTTTTTTTCTCCCTTCTTTTTTTTTGATTTTTTTTTTTTTATTATTATTATTCATGTTTGTACAATCTTCTGGATATTTTTTCCCCGAGACGGAGTAAAAGGGAGTGTTGGAAACTAACAAACAGGATTAAAGCCCTGAGCACTTAAGGAAAAAACAGGTTAAGGAACTTAATCCAGGATGGATCTGCAGGAGCCCCAGCAGCTGGGAATGTTTGCGGAGAGCGAGCTGATGTCGGTGGGGATGGACACGTTCATCCACCGCATCGACTCCACCGAGGTCATTTACCAGCCCCGGCGCAAACGGGCCAAGCTCATCGGCAAGTACCTCATGGGAGACCTGCTGGGAGAGGGCTCCTACGGCAAAGTCAAGGAGATGCTGGACTCAGAGACCCTGTGCAGGAGAGCTGTGAAGATCCTGAAGAAGAAGAAACTGCGCCGGATCCCCAACGGGGAGGCCAACGTGAAAAAGTGAGTAAAGAGTTCTGGGAGCTGAGGGGGTGAACTTGGTCCTTGTTTACCAGCTGAGCTCCTGTGTTGTTTTAGCTGACAGCGTGGCTCTGCTGTGGAAGTGCTTCCTAATCCACAGGTATTTAGGAATCTCTTCCCTCTGAACAGCAGCCAGTGCTCTGGGTAAGGCTGGGCACAGGGAAGGGACAGGTTCCCAAGGACTGGGACAGTCTGGAATACACCACTTTGGTGCAATTCCTCTGTGTCCTCTCACCTTTCCCAGCCAGCAGCACCTGGGCAAGGTGAGACCTTACAAACACACCTGGTGTCCTCACAGGGTTATTGCTCTATCTGCCCAGGTGTGTTCCAAAGGCCCTGGAGCTCTCTGTGGTGGCAATTCCTCCTCCCACCCATGCGGAAGGTGGCTGGAACAGGATCCAATATATGGGGCACCCCATGGGCATAGGAAGTTTTGGGTTTTTTCCTTGGCATCATTTCTAAGGTCCTTGGGAGTTAACTCAAGGGTCTCCCCAGCTGATTTCTGTGGCTGTAAAATGGGGCCAAGGGTTGTCAGCTCTCTGTGCCTCCGCCACACCTGGTTACTCAGGGCACAAAGCCCTCATGGAAGTGAACCCCAGGAGAAGCTGGATGCAGGGCTGGATCCACGGGGCTGGTGTGGGAACTTTCCCTGCCCTGGACCTCGCAGCAGCTGCGTCCCAGCCCTGCCAGGAGCTGCTTATCAGCTGTGCAGGAGCCTCTGCAGCCCAAACAACCCATGAGGGTTTATCTAGGCTGGGAGGGAGAGCTCTGAGAGGTCGAGGAGACTCTCGTGGTGTTCTGCTGCGGGTGAGCCCTGACCTGCAGAGTCCTGTGTCTGTCCCTCAGTTTGATTTCCCAGTTTAGCTGTGGGATATTTCACATCCTGTCCCAGGACTGCTGTCAGGGAGCTCTCTCACTTTGCCTTCCAACCTTTCTTGGCAGCCTTGGCTGTGGTACAGTCACATCCCAAGGCTGGGACCTCCCTGTCTCTCCCTTCCTGGCTCAGGTTCAGGATCAAGCAAACTTGGTTAATGTGTAATAAAATGTTTCTTGTTTTTCTGGTGGAGGCTGAGTGCCCGTCCCTGGGTCCCTCCACGGGCACATCCAGAGCTGCCACTGGGGAACATGGAGATAGTTTCCTCCTTAGGGAAGCTTTCAATGTAAATTAGGTAAAAAGAGCTTGCCCACATCAGGAGAGTTCCCTGCTCTCAGAGCCATGGGAATGCTCCTGTGTCCTGAGATGAACTCTGTGGAAGTTTTATTCATGCCCAGAATGGGGCTGTGAGTATCAGATGGGTCATTAAGGGAGTTATTAAAAGGGGCTTTCTGTGGACGTTACCTGGCTCAGCCCCACCTGCTCCAAAACACCAAGGCAGATTTTAGGTCTTGCCTTGTACCCAGGGGTTTACTTTAGTTCAAGTTCCTATTTCTGTTCCCTCATCCTTTTCCCTCTGCTCACCTATCCATGTGCTTTATCTGCTGCTTCAGTGGAGAATTTTAAGGCAAACTGTTGTATTTTGTTGTTCCCCGGTCCCCTGGCACTCTGAGCTGATCAGAGCCCTTCAGCACTGCTGTGAGAGGGAGTGGTAGCTGTGTCTGCTCTGGGTGTGAGATATGTGACCAAACCCAGGTGTCTGAGTCGTCAGTGTGGGAGGAACAAGGTGCTGTGGGGTCTCCAGGTATGCTGGATAGGACACTGACACAGTATTTTAATGTCAATTTGGCCAGATTGCACTGGAATTTCACTTTGGGCAGCTGTGTTGGAGCAGCTTTGAGGAGTTTATGCCCAAAAACTGCTCCTGTGCACAGGACAGCAGGAAATCAGTTTGTGGGCTGGGTCACACCGTCGGTTCTGCTTTCTCTCTTGGAATCTGATCACTGAAGTGGTTTCCAGTGTTTCCTACCACACAGGGAAAAGCTGCACATGAGGCTTGGGTTGTTGGGCAGAGGTGATTGAGTTACTGTGGTGGGCTCCTGCCTCTGCCCCCTCACAGGGTAGCTCAGCACTGCTTCAGCTGTGCTGATGGCATGTCGTCCAAGGAATTCCCTGGAAAACAGTTCCTAGACAGTGGCCCTTGGGTAATTCCACAAGCAGTAACACACAGGGAGTAATGAGAATGCAGCAATGAGCTGTGGAGGATCATACAGGTTTGAGCCGGGCCTTGGGCACCTGGAGATGTTGGACTGGAAATAGGATGTTAATGCCAGCCTTGGTCACTCCTTGTTGATATCCCATGCCACAGCCTCATCTCTGCCCCAGCCCTGTCTCCTGGTGTTCTGGAGACCCAGAAATTACAACTAAAATGTGTTTGGGACTTACATCAAATCAAATTATTTTTCTCTACCCCAAAATATTCCACTTCTGCCCCAGGAAAATGAGCCCTGAAGGGCTCTCAGAATCCTGGAGAGAATGTTGAGGGCTTAAACTTTTAAGACACAATTTCCTTAAGTCTGTTGGAAGAATCTTCATTTCTCTTTAGAGCAGGTGGAGGTGGCTCAGTCAGGCAGACATGGCAGAATCTCATCCCTGAAAAAAAAAAAGGAGTTTAGTGGGATTGCCAAAAAGAGGCAGGAAAACCTGGCAGCCTGTGGCTGCAGCAGCAGAGGTTTAATAACGCCGTGTGCTAATAGCCTGACACGTTAATTAAGTGTTTGGGGCTCTGTGGGATCCCAAGTGCCCTGTGCTGTACTTACCACCTCGGCAATTGCTCTGGTTGGAATTTGTGCTCCTTGGGACTTCCTCGGAGGGTTAACCTGGGTTATGGGGCTATGCTGTGACAGTTTGTTCCTGGGGTCTGCAAGTCCCAAGCTGGAACCTCCAAACAGGGACAGCTCTGCTGGGGAAGGACTTGCTGGAAGCCCTGGAGGTGTGAGCTCAGGCGGGAATGGGCTGATCCCTCCTCCTCAGAGACGTGTTCCCCATGGAGCCGTGTGGCTCAAGGGCTTCCTCTGCTGAGCTAGATGTTTGCTTGGGTTGAGAGGTGAAATCCTGGGACCTGTACTCCATGGAAGAGCACAGGTTGTGATGGATATAGAACTTGGAATGCCAGACATCCCTGCAGGAGCAGGATGTGGATGGACCCTTGGGATTAGGAAAAAGTGACACTGAAATCTTCCTGGCACTTCCAGCCCTTGGGCTCACACAGTCCTGAAGCAGGTGCTGCACTTCCTAAGCTTTCAGGATGTTGTGGGAAGAACCTTGTGAACCAAAGGAAGGGAATGAATCTTTTGGCTGTGTTGCTGGGTTTTGTTTGGGCAGGAATGGCTGGGAACAAGCTGTAGGAAGAACGCTGGATCTCACAGTGGAGATGTCCAGGAAGGAGAGTCTGCTTTCCAGGCTGCCTTTGGCATGTTCCAAAATGGTGTGGCACATGGAACAAGGGGGCAGCTTTGCTATTTACAGTTCTGAGCAACTACACCCCCTGTTATTTGCCAGTGCAGGTACCTTGCAGGGGATGAGTCTTAATCCACCCAGATGAGCTTAATGGATCTGACGGAGCTCGAGTTAGGTCTTTTCCCTCCTTGTCTCCTTCCAATGGGGTTGTACTTGGAAGCAGGTCTTGGCCTCTGGCAGTTTATCTGGTCACACATTTGCAGTGGGCTATGGTGGGATTTTGTTGGTAGTTTTGGAAGGAAAAAAATCAAATTTAGGCCTGTTCTGAGGAGGTGAGACCTATGTTCCCCTGCTTGAGGGGTTTGCAAAGCGAGGTGGGATCGGAGGTGACTGGGCTGGCTGTCCCTGCTCCTCAGGCATTCCAGAGCAAAAGAGGAGCTAAAAATAGAAGTAATTTTTCCTCTGGGAAAAGGGTGGCTTGGCCTCTGCCCCAGTGGTGGGGGCACTGCCCTGGCATTTTGGATTGGTTCGCAAAATCCTCCTGGGGGGGAAATCATTACAGAAATATGAGATATTTATTAGTCTGTTGAAGGTGGGAGGAATTAGCGTTCGTGCTTCCGAGCTGTATTACAGGGAATGAACTGTTGGGATCAGGATTTTAAATGTGTTCCCAACATTTGGGCCTTAAAGCAGTTGTGTTTGAGTGGGTTTGCTCCCCTCTGACAGCCCTGGTTAGAGCCCTCGGCCCTCTCCCTTCATGCTGCAGGATCTCCTCAGCTCCACACTGACCCTGGCTGCTGTTCCTTGTGCTAATTTAATCCACTTCAGCCCTTTGGTCATTCCTATAATTAGACTTGTCTGCCATGTCCACACAGTACTTGGGAGTTTTGCTATGGTATCCTGGGTCTCTGCTCAGCTCTTGGTGGCTTCTTCTAAATCCAGAGCTGAGAAAGGAGTCTCTGGCCTTAACTTTGGTAGTGAAATAATTCATACTGCTCAGGCATCCTTAAAAGATCAGTAAGGATTCTCCTTGCACTCCTGCATCGGAGAAGCCCTTTCCAAGGAGCAGCTCCTGGTTGTTGCTCAGCCTTTGTGCAGGCCCCAGC
Organism: Ploceus nigricollis; assembly: GCA_013399945.1. NCBI lineage: Eukaryota > Metazoa > Chordata > Aves > Passeriformes > Ploceidae > Ploceus > Ploceus nigricollis. The sequence continues at coordinate 47,465 of VXBC01000599.1, read as the reverse complement.
TCATTACTGGAGCTGCTAATTGTGCCTGTGAGGGGCTCTGAGCTGGCTTTGGGCAGGGGCTTTCACTTCCAAAGCTGTGCTCAGAATTCCTTGTAATGCTGCTTCCCAGCTGCTGAGCTGATGAAGTGTGACCACACTGCTTAAAGCACTCACCAAATCGCTCTGGAAGGGAGCTGGGAAGGAGAATTTGGGAGCTCAGCACAGCCCAGGATGGAGCAGCAGCAGAACAAAGTGAAAAGCAGGACGTGCACTGCCAGGCACCAACAGAACCACCCTGACCTGACTGTCCTGCTCTGCCTGTTTCTCCACAGCTGGCATCCAGTGGGATTTTGCAGGATGAGTTTAATGCAAAAGAGACTAAACTGTGGTTTGGGGCAAGTACAAAATCCCTGGAGACAAAAATCAGAACAGCTGACAGAAGGTGACATTCAAGGGACTGTTCCCCAAGCTAAGGGAAGGTGGCCCCTCGCTGTTTTACCTTATTTATTCCCCACAAACACAGGATTCAGTTCAGGTCTCTGAGCCCTTCAGTCAAGTTAAGTTTGGGTGAAATTTTGGAAGAGGTGCAGTTGGGAATAAGCTTTTTAAATGTAACTTTTTCCTTGTCTCTTCCTGCAGGGAGATCCAGCTCCTGCGGAGATTACGGCACAAAAACGTCATCCAGCTGGTGGATGTGTTGTACAACGAGGAGAAGCAGAAAATATATCCTTTTGCACAGGGCTGTTGATCAGGTTTGAACTCCCACTGTTCTCTGCTGTAGTTCTGCTTTTGGGAAGGCCCTTTTGGATGCTTCTTAAGCTTAAATTTTTGCAGCTAAATTGATTTCACTGCTAATAACCACCCTGCCCACCTGGCAGACTTTCCACACAGACACAAATTCACACAGATACTGATCAAGGCAATTTTATCCTCACTTTGCTGGATTTTGTGTGACTTTGCAACACTGAGAGCACTTTGCCTGGAACCAGTGTGGAAGTTCCTGGAGCTGATTCCTTGTAGCATATGTTATAAATGGATCCTTTTATTTTTGACAGTGTTTTCTAACTACTGTCTTATTACAGTACTCCAGAAAAGGAGTAATTTAATTGTGTGCATTAATTAGATCAAACACTCTGCCACCAGATCATTAGGATAAAGCAGTGTGACAACTTCTGCTTGTGCTGTGGCCTTGACAGAGTGAGGGGACTGCGAGCCAATTATTGATAGAGAGATCCTGTTTAATTGGGTAGAAGGGAGGAGGCAGCATGGGGAAAAGGAGCCCGAGAGAGACATCGTGTGTTGGTACCAGGTGATGACAACCCAAAACCATCACTGGGAAATGGGATCTCTCCAAGGATGCTCCTTACTGGACTTCCTGAGCAGTGCTGGTCCAGAGTTGGTTTTCAGTGCTTTTCCCTTGCAAGGACAGGTTGACTTTGTTATTTTTATCTTTATCTGCTTCTACACTCTCACAAAGTTTGTTCCTCCCTGTGCTGATTCTGGCAATAACTGGGGGAATTTGTTTTCATTGGAACTTGGAGCAGGAATTCATCCATGATTTTGTTCAAGCCCTTCCCCAGCTCCTGACTGGCGCTGCCTGTGCTGCATGTCCTGGGCTGTGATAGAGCAGACCTTGAGCAGCCACATGGGGAACAAGTTTGGGAACAGATCCAGCAGAAAAGGGACTGTTTCCCTGAGGCTGCCCTGGGGGCAGGGCCCTTAGTCATGCACAGGGCTGTGTTGGTTCCTTGCAGGAAGCAGAGTTGGGGTTTAGGGGGAGATGTCAACTTCCCTGTTGGTGATTTAAAAAAAAAAAATCCTCATTTCCAGAACAAGCACTGTGGGATTGGAAACTGGGGCTGTGGAAGGAAGGATTCTGTTCCCACCTGAGTGTTCTGTTGCTGGTGGAAGTGCACTACAGGCTCGAGCTGTTTGTCATAGAGTCACAGAATGGCTTGGGTTAAAAAGGGCATTAAAGCTCATCCCATTCCACCCGCTGCCATGGGCAGAGACATCTTCCACTATCCCAGGCTGCTCCAAGCCCTGTCCAGCCTGGCCTTGGACATTTCCAGGGATCCAGGGGCAGCCACAGCTTCTCAGGGAAACCTGTGCCAGGGCCTCACCATCCTCACAGGGAAGATTTTTTTCCTAATCTCCTAACCCCCCCTCTCTGTCAGTGTGAAGCAATTTCCCCATGTCCTGTCACTGCGTGCTCTTCTAAAAAATCCCTCTCCATCTTTCTTGTAGGCTCCCTTCAGGTTAAGACAGCGTTTGAGCAACTCAACTAATAAAAACTTTTCAGTGATTTTCTGTGGGAAAGGGAAAGCTGTGGTGACTGGATTAAAAATATCAACAACTTTTAGTATTTAAGGGCTGTTTGCTGACCTGCTGTGGCTGGGAGTGCGGAGCTAGTGGTGAATGGAGAGCTCATCCAGGCAGAAAATGAACCCAGTTCCATGAGCAGCATCCCAGGGATCCCATTACCAGTGTGTACAGCTGAGTGTGGGAGCAGAAGCCCTTGAGGAGGAGAATGGAGAGCTTGGGGCACCTGTAATAGATCTGCTCCAGCTTGGAAGTCTGTTCTCTAATCTGATTGATCAACCTGAAGTGGATCAGTGACCAGGGAGGGGTGAGGAGCAGCCTGGCTGTTAGTGACACCCAGCCAGGCTGTCCTTGAGCCTCTTTGCTCCCCGGGAGCTGGTCTGGATTATCTACCATCACTGTTATTCTCCTGACAGTGGGAAAGTTGATGTATTCCAAATCACTGATAGAAGAAGTTCACAGATTTCTTCCAGAGTAAGAAAGGGTAGGAATGAATTTTGGGAGCTCTTTTCTTCTGTTCTTGCTTTTGTTGATTTACCGAGAGTCTTCATGCCCATCATAAATTCTGGTTTAGGGTATATTTAGAGTATTTTAGGGTCTCTCTAAAGAGCAGCTCATGGGGAATGGAGCAGGAATTTAATTTTCAGTGTTTGGAGCTGCTAGATGAAACATGCTGGAAAGGGGCAGCAGAGTCTTCAGCCCAGATCCCACACAGGGCAGGAGTCTCCCTTCTGCCTCAAGTGGCTTCTTGGGGCAAAAGTAACTTATTTTGGGGTTAGGTTAAGAAGGCAACTACCTGGAGGAATAACTGACCATGCTCAGGATTGCAGGGGAGCCCTGGCAGCCTCTGCTCTGTCAGGACACTCCCTAATGTCCCAGGATCTGTTCTCCCAGGCCCCTCCAAGCCAGACTTTGCCTTCAAATGCCCAGGGAGAGGAGGAAACAGGCAATTACAACATCAGGCAGTCTGGTTCCCATTTTTTGGCCCCAACATTAAAGCCTACAGAGATAAAAACTGGAATATGCTGCAAGGGAACAAATGCTGCAAAGTGCCACCAGCTCTTGGCATTCTGTTGTAACTGTTTTTATCCATGTGATTTCACAAAGCTTCTCAGCTCTCCGAGGATCCTTTTTCCTGCTGCTGGAATACTCCTATGGAGCTGGGGGTAAGCAGCAGCTGTTCCATTGAGCACACAACTGGGTTGTTTGGGACGGGGAATGAGGAATAGCCAGCTTTGGGGAAGGTGGTGGCAGCTCACTGTCATCTCAGGTGCAGAACGCCCAGGGCACTGGGGGAATGGGCTGCAGCTCTTCTGCCAGGGAGTTCCCAACTTTCTGTGCCCACTTCAAGGTATTTCCCTGTTCTCTGTCATGCCTATAAGATATCCAGCTTATTTTCTGTGGAGTTCCCATCCTGTTCCAGGTCTGGTCATGGAGCTGCAGATGCTCATTTGGCAGAAGGATTTTCCTGTAGGTGCTTTCCTGTCCTGTGGGAGCTGGAGGAACATCCCTCAGTACTTGGGAAGTGCAGCCATTCCCTCTGGGATGAGGCTGCTGCCCATCTGAGGAATGTTTAACACTGAGGAGTGTTAACCCTGGAGCTTCCTTAACTCTGCCCTCACGTATATGGTGATGGAGTACTGTGTGTGTGGGATGCAGGAAATGCTGGACAGCGTCCCAGAAAAGAGGTTTCCAGTGTTTCAGGCTCACGGGTAAGTTCTGTTCCTCTCCCCACTGTGTTCTCCTGAGTGGAGAGCATGTTCTGCTCTGCTCAGACTATGTTTGAAAGCAAACCTGGCTTTGTGCAATAAATTCATATTTTACACCCATGGAAAAAAGTGAAAAGCTCTTGAAGTGGCCAGCAGGGATTGCCCTTAGGTTCTGGGAGGAAAACCATTCTTCTATTGATTTTTCTGTTATTTTTGTTTTACTTCCTGAGCTGCCCAACAGCCCCCCCTGGTCCTTGTGCTCTTGCCTTGCCAAGGGGTGTGAGGGGGGAATCTCCTGCCTAAATGGAGGTCAAGCCACAGTTCAGCATCAGAAAAGACTTTAAAGGCCTTGGGATGGATTAGAGATTGGCAATATCCAGCATGATCTCGTGACTGGGGTAGTTAGCTGGGATAAGCTGGAGCCCCTTTTACTCCTCAAGGAAAGAAACCTGAGAATTCTGGGAATAGATACAAAAACACTGTCAGGATCAAATCAGGGCAGAGCAGCAAATCCGTAGCAACTACATCATTTTATGGTCATATCGTCATTTTATTTTAAGAGATCTCTGAGATTACAGACAGCCTAAGTGAAATTCAGGCACATTAATATTATTTCTGGGTATTATGAGATGAAACACTTGCCTCTAGAATTGCCAGGCTGCGTGTGGGTTACGATGATGGCCCAGAGTCTCTGACCACAGCAAAAAGCTCTTTTCTACTGGCTAAAAGTGTTTGATTTTTTTTTTCCCTCTGCCTCTCTCTGCAGGTACTTTTGTCAGCTTATAGATGGCTTAGAATACTTGCACAGCCAAGGGATTGTCCACAAGGATATAAAACCTGGGAACCTCCTGCTAACAACCAATGGGACACTAAAAATATCTGATTTAGGCGTAGCAGAGGTATGTGAGAAGCACAGCAAAGTCGGAATGGGGCATTCTAGATTGAGGTCACCTCTGTGGTGTCATTGATTTATTGTGCATTTAGGCTTTTGTTCTGTTGCACTTGCAGAGTGCTCTGAGTGACTCTGAATATTTATTGCAATTGGCAAAGCACTTCTTTTGGTAACAGCATGAAACCTCTGCTCAGGAAACACAGAGAAGGAAGATGTCAATCTTGGATGAGCCCAAAAGTGGGAGGAAATGGGGATAAGCTACATAACCTTATCCTTCTTTTTGTATGGAGACTGTCTTAGGTGAGAGAGGTGCAAGACTTGTCACTGTGGCATGTGGCTGCTGTGGAGGCATGGTCTTATCATCTGTAGATATTCAGTAGAGGAGTTTTCCCCTTTTGTTTCCCAGGTGGAACTTTTCCAAGAGTCACAGTTTGTTTTCCTTGGAAGCCTGACACTGTTTGGTCTCTCCTGCCTCAGGCATTGCATCCGTTTGCGGAGGACGACACGTGCAGGACGAGCCAAGGGTCGCCAGCATTCCAGCCCCCAGAAATTGCCAATGGCCTTGACACCTTTTCAGGCTTTAAAGTCGACATCTGGTCTGCAGGGGTGACGCTGTGAGTGCCCAGGAGCCCCCAGGAACTTCACAACTAATGACACCCTCAGATAGCTCAGTCCTGGCCCAGCTCTGTCATCACTGCGCTTGTATGGTGGGGGAAGCTGAGAGGGGGGTGCTGCTCACTCCTGTGGGTGGGTTTATGCTCCCTAAAGTACCTGTAATTCTTTACAAGGGGATCTTTGCTCTCCATGAGTGACTCTGCAGCTGTTGCTCAGCTCCCAGAGGCACAGCCAGGGCAGTAACAGAAACCACAAGTATCTCCAGTATTTATTTTTAAGTTTTTGCTGTCCCAGACTATGATGAAGGCAGGCTAAACTTAAAGAGGTTTTGCACATACTGCCAAATATTCCTCTTTTGGTTTCCTCTTGGCTGCCTTTGGCTTACGTAGTCAGGTAAGAACTGAGTACCTGTGTGCTGCTTCTCATCCTGCCTCTCCTTCTGCCTTCACAGATACAACATCACAACGGGTCTGTACCCTTTTGAAGGGGATAATATCTATAAATTATTTGAAAACATCGGGAAAGGCGACTACACAATTCCAGAGGATTGTGGTCCTCCACTCTCAGACTTATTGAGAGGTGAGTCTTCCCAGCTGGTTCCAAAAGAGTAACATTTATAGATGCAATAACTCCTCAGCTTGCACAGTGCCAGAGCTTCCTTCCAAGTGTCTTGTGGGGATATGGGATTCTTTTAGTCAGGGAGGTTATACTTACAGCCTTACAAGACTCTGACAGATCTTCAGCACTGGTGTTTTCCTGAGATCCACTAATGCCCTGCACAGCTTGCAGCCACTACTGTATAGAGTTGGTTCTTGCATTGTTCCCTGTGCTCTGAGAAACTTTTACATCTAAAGACAAAGCCCACAAGAGGTTAAATTTAAAATGACATAATAGCATTGATGCAGGTTTGGACAGTGAGAGCACTCAGGTGCTGTGTCCAGGCTTTCCCTAATGTCACACACTGAGTACTCAGGTCTGCTGTCCTCCTCATCAACCTGACCTCTGGACTTGTCTTAAGTCCCATTTGTTTCCTTCCCCTCAAATTCAGAGCTGCAGGATATTGGAGCAGTGACAGGTGCTCAGTTTCACAGCAGGGCTGGGATAGGACCACGAGGAGCAGGAGAGTGGCACTTTCTGGGGAGAAAGTTGTGGGGCTTCTTGGTTTTTTTATCCCCATCACTTATTGCAGCAGTTTGATGTTTAGTGCTGAAGAGTCTCTACCTGTGAAAGCTGAGTAGTCAGGCAGGGCAGCAGTTGTGCTGTGCACAACGGACAGCCTGGTGAGCCTCTTTGGCAGGAGCTGGGATGTGATTCCAGCCTATGGGAGAGCCTGACCAGCATTCCCGGTACCTCCTCGGCAGCAGAACAGCCAGGTGCAGCTCTGCTCCCCAGCCCTCAGCACAGGCTCATCCTCTCCTTTCTCTTCAGCTCTTTGTGAGGAATCAGCCCCCTGGTGCAGGATGTTTGTCTTGTTTCGCATTGGTTTTCCTGGTCCTTGTGCTCTGTGGGGTTGGTGAGGGGCCGGGGGGCAGGGAGTGCCTCCCTGCTGGCAGCGTGTCAGCTCTGCAGGCTCCGGGCTCGGTGCAGGGACACGGCTCCTGGCTCGGTGCCGGCCGTGCTGGCGGCAGGTGGTGCTGTCAGTCCGAGCTCTTCCGCTGCCACCGCCGGGGCTCCCCCAGCCCCTCGACACCAAGGAGCTGCCAGACCCCCGCAGCCCCCCTCGGAGGCTATTTTAGCTTGCTTGGCCCCATGCCAATGATGAAATCAGTTATTTCCATGTGTTTCCAAAAGCATTAGCCAGCTTTAGCAGCTTTCCGAAGGCGTTACATAAGGCAGCGCTTCCAATGGCGCTCGGCACAGCCGGGATCTGGCTGCTCCGCTGAGCCCGACACAGCGGCTGCTCACGGCCTGATGTGCTTCACATTGTACCTGCCAGCCCCAGGGAAGAGTGGCCTGAGCTCCGTGTGGCATTTGGCTTGTGACTGCTGACTCCCAAAGTGGCCTTTAAATGAGCTGGGAATTGCCCAAATGGAGCAAATCCTGCAGTCCTGTTGGTCCGGCAGCAGTTCTCCTAAAGCATCCAGCAGAACTCCTTGGAGGTTTGTGATCAGCCTCTCAGCTGCACTTAGTGCTTCCCCCAGGGAAAAGGAGCATGGCAGTTTTCTCTTTTCCTGTGCTGATGATATTGACAGCTTAAAATCTTGTGCTTCATTAGCACAATAATTCCCCTCCTAGTTCTCTTCCCACCCCTGCATGAGATCTGGAGCCAGAATTACCTAGTCTTCCCTCTGTCTGATTTTACATGGTGGAGCGTTGAGTCTGGTGCCCTTTGTCCATCTCTTACAGCCTGAGCCTCCTCCTGCATCCTCACTGCTGTCAGTTTGTCTGTCTGCATCCCTTCTGTGCTTGTGCACCACAGAGGTGGGATTTGAGTGGGTTTGGTGAAGGGAGGAGCTTGTCTGGGAGGAGGTGACTAGACCCCTTTATTTCAGGGCAGTGGGAAGCCCTAAGGATCCCTTTTCCTGTCCTCTCTCCCACTTGAGAACAGTCTTCCACCCCTCATCTTGCTGTGTACAAGTTGCTACATTGCAAAAGCTGGCATAACCTTCTGATGTTCCCCTTGCTTGGTGTGAGACACATTCTCCAGCAGTCGATATGCCAGGTGGCCTCGAGGGGGATGAATTTTGGGGTGGGATTGCCCCAGCTCTGCCTGCTCTGGAGGCCTGAGCAGCTCCCCAGCATCTGCTGAGGCCCAGGGCTGAGCCGTGCAGCCGTGGCACCACGTAGCTATGGTGACAAACCTGGATGCTTTATTTAGTTCCTGCTTTTCCTCCAGAACATCTGCATTTCCTGGTCGGTGCCTGTTCCTCCTGCAGCAGGCTGGAGCTGAATCCATTGCCTGTGGATCAGATACTGTAGGTGGCTGTGTTTGTGTGAGCAGCACAGACACCCCCAGCTCAGCTCTGTCACTCTGGTGGTTTTGTCTCATCTTTGTGTTGCTTTGAAAGGCTCTAAAAGCCCTCACAGGACTGCAAGCGCCTGGTCTGGGTTTGAGTGAGGCAGAATTCAGTGCAGCAAAGTGCTCATTTCCTCTGTCTGCCAGGGCTGTGCTGACCACAGGCACCACAGCCAGGCTGTGAAGCAAACACAAACACACTTTGTAAGGTTTTTTTGTTCTTCTGTTGACTACTTTTATAGTGTGTCTTTACTTTTTCTTCCTCTTGAGCTTGTTCTTATCTTTGTTCCCTTTTTCCAGAACAGCAGAGTTTAGAGGACTTAAAGCTTCAGTGGTATTTAGCTTGTAAAGAGACTCGCATGACAGTATATCCTCCAGATTAGTTGGGATGCTGCTCCTCATTTTGTCTCCCTAATCAGGGATGAAGCTTTATTTGTACTCTTCAGGGATGGAAAGAAGGGCTGGTGCTGTTTTGTGTGTGCAGTCAGGAGAGATGTGTCAGAGTAGAAGGGTTTATAAATAGTCTTAAGGTTCTTCTGGCAGCATCTGCCCATGGCTTATCAACTCCTGTGCACTTTACTTCTGGACCAGAAAAATGCACAAGGTCAGCTTTTCTCCTCCTGGTCTAATAGACTTTTACTGGAAGAGGTAGCTCTGAGGCTGCAGCTCTGCATTAATCAGCATCTGGATTGATTTCCCAGGCCCTGAGACCTGGGACATGGTGGTTGGATCCTCAGCAGCAAGTGTTTTTTCACTTCCATGACCTTCCCTTGCTGGGACAGTGAGAGGGTGCATCCTGGTGACAGTGGGATGCTTTAATTCTGCTGTGGCAGGGGTCTCCAGGGCTGTCTGTGCCCTTCCAGAGGCCTGGCCTAGATCACAGGCTCAAGATTTGCCTGCAGAGGGAGTTTGTGACCGAACAGCCGGCTGAGTGCAGGGAGAGGGAGAAGGTCCTGCCTCATTTACAGATTGGCCTCACACTGCTTTTACAGTGGTTGTTAAACGTTGATCCAAGTTGGAGACTGAAGTGGAATCCAGGTTCAGTCCATTAACCTTGCTGTTGGATTTCTTCCTGCTTCTCCAGTCCCACACCTGAGACTGTCCTGTGTTCTGAACTCCAGGAATTCTGCCCTGGAGCTGTGCCTGTCCAGGATCACTGAGTGTAGGGGCTGGGGGTTGTGAGGAGCTCAGGGCAGATCCATGACCTCCAGTTTCTTGGTTGTCACTTGATGTGATTTGAAAGGGTTTTGAAACTGTTGATGTGCTGCAGAGGACACGATACCCCTGTCTGGGCACGACTGTCTGGTGTCTGTTCTTATCAGTTTAATACCTGATAATTCTCAATGAGGGGACTTCATATTTTAGGAATAATTTCCTCATGGAAAGGGTTGTCAGGCACTGGAAGGGGCTGCCCAGTGAGGTTTGGAGCCCCCATCCCTGCAGGTCTCCCAAGAACACCTGGACATGACAGTCAGTCCTCTGCTCTGGGTGACAAGTTGGGGATCAGCTGCAGGTTGGACTCGGTGATTCTGTGGCACCCCTGTATGCACACAGCAAATCCTCTGGGAGTACCAGGAGCAGAGGTTAGAGCTGGGCCTCCTGGAGCATTCCCTGGCACAGCCTGTCCCATCCCTGCTCGCAGATAAACTCCAGGGAAGTCTTTACCCTAAATGGCCGCAAGCGGCGGCTGCTGCGGGCAGACGCTCCAGGATGACTTGCCTGGTGAATAGAACATGATGTTTTGTCTTGCTGAAGCCTCTCTTCAGTGCAGGACTTGAGCCACGGAGCTGCCACGAGTGACTCAGAGCTGAATGTATGAATGTACATTTTCAGTGAGGACGCTTTCCGTTTTCTTTCAAATGTTGCCCCAAATGCGGTCATTTTTCATTGAAGTAAAAACTCCTTTCGCTCGATTATTTTCCTTCTGCCTTTTTCATGGCTTGAGAACAACAGCTCCTTGTGCCATGGCTGTTTGTGACTACTGCTCTTTTAATCATTTACCTGGAACAACTTCTCCTGCTTGTACCGGTTTCATCTGGTAAATGCCTTAAATTTCAAAAACACCTTGAAGTGTGATTTTTAAATAAATCAGTGGGGGGAGTGGGTGGTGTCCTGACTTCCCTCTTTCTTACAACATTAATAAGAGAACGCTACCAATACTTGTCCCCTAATCTTCATGTGAGAGCTCTTTGCAGCCCTATTTCTTAAAAAGAAAAAAAAAAGCCAACTCATTTGGGAAGCTCAGCTGTGAAACTGTCTGATCATCTTATTAATAGGTTCTTTAATTAGGTGTGGGATGGTTTTTTTTCCTCTGAACTTATTTCTTTTTCTGTAATGTGAGGAGAAATTCCATCTGAACGTGAGAAAACTCCTTTGCTGCCAGGGTTGAGCTCTGGAACAGGTTGCAGTGTGGGGGGAGGGGTGTTGTAGAGTTTCCATCCTCAGAGACCTTCAAAACACAGTCCAAACAATCCAAAACTCTGAGGAATTGGGCTCTGAGGACTCCAGTGCCTTGAATTCCTGAGCCAGGAACCTGACCTGTGACCTGGAGAGCTCTTCCTGGATTGCTTTAACTTACTTCGTGTGATGTCATGTGGATCAGTAGTGATCCCATCTGCCTTAAAGCTCTTAATGCTGTCACTAGCATGGATAAACATTCCCAAATTGCCAGGGCAAAGTGTATTTTGGGTTCTGGGGGTGAAATAACTTCAGTCTTTCCTCACTGTACTGTCCTATCCCCCCTCTTTGCCCAAGTCCTGATCTGATGTGATATGAACAGACTGACAGAGAAGTGTTCTGGAGCAGCTTTTGGTATCACATGTGCTGTGGTGATTTATCTATTCCATGACCTTTGAATTGTAGGTTCTCACCTGCAAGGCCCTTGCAGCTTCCTGCTTGTACTAGGATGTGTCTTTCCAGCCCTCACTCCCCAAGTGTCCACCCAGATGTATCCCCCACCCTTGTGTTCTCAATGTGTCCTTGTCCTGGCTCTCCCCAGCACTCTGCACTGTTTGCTCCTGTCCTGACTTTCTGAATTCCTGTTTGACAGTGAGTGCTGCTTCCCAGACTTTTCTGGTTGCTGATGATGGGTTCCTCCTGTTCCAGTCCATCTCCAAACCCTCATTCTTCATGCAGCCTGTTCAAGACTTCACAGTGCAGGTGCTTCAGGAGATCATCCAGTAAAAGCAAAACTCCTTGTAGTGTTCAGCCATGAGGCTTTGTTAGTGTTCAGTAGGTGCTGGAACCTTCATTGGAGAATATCTTGGATGCTGCTGGATGAAACTCTCAGGGTTCCATTGGCTCATTTCTGAAGAATATGGCAACATTTCTCCTTCCTTTCTGAGTTGAGTTGTGAAGCTTCTGAAAGGCAGTAGAGCAGAGTGGGCATGCCAGGAGACTGTTTAAGGAATCCACCTCCCTTTCTCCCAGAGAGAATAGGAATGAGCTGCTTTTCCTGTCCCCACTCTGCTCACCACCCACCCCAGCTACCTCAGCAGATGATCCCAGAAATCCAAGTCCTGGCCAGGACACAGGGATGGGCAGCAGGATGACTTTTTTTTGTTGGTTCTCCCCTGCTGCACCTCAGAATAGAATTCCACTAGACCAGAGGATCTGGGACACTGAGCAAGTGGACATATGCTGTGCCTGAGGCTTTGGCTCTTCCATGGAGGAGGTTCAATGGAATTATCTCTGAAATGCAAAATCTTGATGTTCTTTGCTTGGAGAGTTTCTTGGAGCTGTGGTCAAGGGCTGGACAAGCCTCAGTCCCTGCACTGGGAGGGAGGGATGGGCTGTACCTGCAGGTGGGAAGCTGAGGAACAGACTGGAACAGATCAGCAATGGGATTGGGATTTTATGCTGAGTTTCCTGTGGCTGATGGAGCAGATCCTGCCTGGAGCTGCCAGGGCTGGATGCAGCATGGCTGTCAGGGGGGGAAGGGCAGAGCTTTGTGCTTCCTGGCTTTGACTCAGCTGAGAGTGTCTGTGATCACACCTGGACTTTTTTCTTCTTTTCAGGGATGCTTGAATACGACCCAGCCAAGAGGTTCTCAATACAGCAGATAAGGCAGCACAAGTGAGTGTTCTCTTCCTGCTCCTCCTGTACCTGTGCTCCTGCTCTCACTTTGTTTCCTTTTGACAGCAGACACATGGAAGTCACTAGATCTCCTTCCTCCAGCTCTGCTGGGGCTCTGGCAACCTCCACTTGGCTTTTTTCCTCCTATTAGAGCATCCGGTGAAGCACTGGAATTGCTAACCAGTAAATAAGGAATATGTTGGAAGTTTGTTTGTGGCGTGCCTGCTTCTGGATAATTAAGGGTTCTGGATAATTTTTTCCAGAGGCCAGCAAGTACTAATGGAGCAGAACAGGAGGTCCTGAAGGCTGTGTTATTGTAGTAGGACTGTTCAGTAACGTGTGTTAGTTCTGGCCAGTCTGGGGACAGAAATATCCCCTGGTATTTGCTCCATATGGAGTCAGTATGTGGAAAAGCGTTCCAGGACAATAGGAAATTTTTTTTTTCTTTCTCTTTAATATCACAGTCCTCCCTCCCCCATATCCTCCCCCATTTTCCGTGCCATAGTCGGGGGGGAAATGCCCCGTTATCACTGAGGGTTTTTTTAAGGATCTGTTTGAACACGCAGGCTCCGAGCAGAGATTTCCTGGGCGGATAAAAGTACAAGAGCAAAAAGCATCATGAGGCTGCTTCACTGTGGAGGCTGCATTGGCTTATCTCCTCTTGGAATGGGAAGTGCTTCTGAGGACAGGCAGAGCTGCCTCTGGACTGCAGCTGCTTGGCCCGTGAGCTGCCCTGATCCTTTTGGGAGCTGTAAAAGCAAGGATGTGATCCAGGGTGGTGCTGAGCCAACTCCATGCTGCAGGAACAGCGCTGCTTTCCTCTTGTGTCTTTGGAAAAGCCATGTGCTGTCAGGTGATGGTCCCTGGGAGGTGCCCAAGGAGCCACAGCCAGAACCTGAGAGGCCTGAAGTGCACTGGGGTTCTGCAGGGAGCGAATGAGACCAGCTCCAGCAGGGATTGGAGGGACCAGGGTGCAAGCAGAGCTGGGGGGGCGGGGGTTGTGGAGCTTCCCAGGCGATTAATTAATTGTAAGGATGACTCTTTTGTAGTAGCCAAGCCCCATGTCTGGGTTGTTTCAGGGACTCTGGGCGCTGACGGGCACAGGCATCTTCCATTCGAAGCTGCCTTTCCCTGCATGTGCCTCCCAGTACCAGTGGCCATGACCAGAGGGGATCAGCTTGCCATGCTTTGTCAGGAAGCACTGCAAAGAAGCAGGAATTAGGTCTGTGGAGTCATCAGTAGGTGTTGAGAAAAGCACTAAAAGCACTTCCCTTCCTGTGGCTGCAGTGGCCACCCCTGAGCTCAGGAGCTGCCCTGGGCCCTCATGAATCACTGCCAGGTGATTGAGCTGCTTCCCCAATTCCAGATACTCCATTTTGCCCTTCTCCCAGGTGGCAGTGATTTTTTGTGTCAGCTGGAAGCACAGAGGGGTCTCCAGAGATGCTGCCTGTAGTTAGAAAGCCGGAGAAACTGGAGCACACCTCTGGCACAGGGCACTCACCAAGCTCCTCAGCTGCTGTGCCGAGGCTTTTCATCCCATGGCACCAAGAGGGGCTGAGGAGAGGCTCTACCTGCAAACCCAGGAGCATTTCCAAGGCTTAGGCTCTTATTAGTTTTGTGTGAGCTTAGCCAGTGCTTCTTAACAGGCTTTTCTCCCCTATTAGTAATTGCCTCCTTCCTCCTGCTGTGGTATCTAGTAATTACATCAAGCACAGCAGAGCTTGTGGCCTGGGCCTTGGATGTGTCTGTTTAGCTTCTTTTTGTGCTAAAGAATCCAGAGCTTGGTTCTCCTGCCTTTTCTTTAAATAGAAGCTTAGCCCTGATGCTTAACCTGACCCTGTTTTTTTTTTTTTTTTGTAAATGGAACACGGCAGTCAGGACAGCAGGCAGCCACTTGGGAATTGGCAGAGGGGTTTGGGAAAGCACTTTAGTAAGAAGACATTTGATTTCTAGAACCCTTAGATTTCATGTATTGGGGTGAGTAAATCATTAATGATTGTGGGTTTCTCTATACTCCTCCCCCCAAAAACATGTGCTAAGGACAGGAACTAAACCAGAAAAACATCAAGCAGCTTCCCCAGGCTACCCTGCTGGGATGGATCCCATCTCAAACCAGAATCACCCCATGCCTTTCTATGCTGCTGGAAGTCTCCTTTTATGTCTTTGAGCTGCTGTTCCTGGGGACTCACTCATATGGACAGTCGGGATCATCAAAGTGCTCTGAAATCAGCAGGAACAGCCCCTGGGCCCCAGGCAGTGGTTTTGCACTCAGGCTGCTGGACCAGGCTCGTGTCAGGATGGTGGGAAGGGGCAGTGTTCCCCTGCCCTGTGGGAAGGGTGATCCCAAGGGAAGCATCAGAGAGCAAGTGTCCTGCAGCCACAGAGTTGGGGTTCAGGATCCGTCCTTCTCCACTTCCCCTTCCATAAAGCGTGAAGGCCCTTGCGGTGGGATCAGGGATAAAATCAGTGGCTCAGGGGCACTGAGAAAGCACCAAGGGAGCACAGAGTGCTGTTCCATAGGGAGCAGAGCTGCAGGAGGCAGGGAAGGCATCCAGGCAGCCCAGCAATGGTAATCCAGCCATTCCTCCCATCATTCCTGTCAGCTATTCCAAATGCTTTTGCCCTGCAGCAGCAGAGGAATGCTGGAGGAAGAGTCTGCTGAGTTTCATCCCTGCCAGCTGCTTTCCTCCCTCCTCACTCCTGCAGCTGAACTGCATCAAACTCCTGTCTCTGCACTTTTAGTAGAGCAGGACAAAGCAAAATGCTGCTCTGTTCAACCCAGTCCATGCAGAGCAGACCTGGAGCTGGAAATGGAAATGAGTTAAACTTCTCCCAGCCTGTCATCTCAGAATTTAGGAGCTGCCAGAAACCGACCCCTGAAGTAGCAGTGGAAGAGCCTAAAAACCTGCTTTCCCTGGAAGGATCTGAGTGGGATGATATTCAGTGGAAAACCAGTGCTCATAGCTCAACTCTATGAATATTTGGTGCTTCTGGGATGGGGATTGTAGGGCAGGGAGGAAAAGCTGCCAAGAGCCTGGGAGTTCCAACCTCCTCCCTATGGATTATCCACCACCTCTCCTCTGCCCTGTGCTTTTACTGAAGGACTTCCTGCTCATACACTGCATTTTGTTACTAATTCACTGACCTGCTGCAGCACTTAAAGTGATGAAATGGATGCAGAATTCTACCTCTGTCCCTTGTTTCCAAGGCAACCATCTTCCCTTCCCTCTCTACAAGTGTCACACTTAATTTGTTCAGGCACAGATCCGATTGCAGGAGTTCATAGCACGAGAGGGGAGGCACTTCCACTTTTTGTTAGTGGAGGTGCAAATTAACCTGCGAGCTGGGGTCTCCTCCTGCCCTCCTGGAGCTGCTGTGATGCCTTCCCCACCTCCTGTGGGGTTTGGAATGTGGCTCTGGGATGCTGTGCTGTTTAAACCTGGGTACCAAACCCCTTGGAAATTGGTGTGGTGCTGCTGAGGGCTCCTTTGCAGGGGCTGACTGTGCTCTTGGGCTGTGTTGGAGGGAGGGAGAGGGGCTTCTCTGAGCCTCTGCTGCTGTGCACTTGTAGGCTTTCCCTATCCCTTCTCTGTAGTACTAGGCAGTGATCTCCCCTCAGCAGGACACAAAGAAGCATTCCTCTTCCTTCCTGAGGCACCTGGCTCAATCTTCCTGGCCTCTGGCAGCACATGGAAGGGATCTTTCTTTCTTTTACCCACATTCTGCAAATCAGTTTTGTAACGTGGTGTGTTAAAGGACTGAATCTCCAGAACTTCTTGTAGGAGTCTGAGCCATCCCTGCTGCCTTTGGTCCTGCCACCAGCTGGGAGAAGCTGCTGTTTTCATACTCGTTTGTTCTGAACCTGACTGAAGAGCTTGGACATCTCTTGATCCAACAAGAGCTGGAGCAGTGATTGCAGGGACACTGCTGTGTGTGTGTTGCCTTTCCCTGGGACATTGTGTGCCTTCCACAACTGCCTGTGAGGGAGCTGAGCTAAACCTGTTCATTGCTGCTTGTGGTGACAGTGACCTTCCAGGGAGCTCGAGGCCCTTACATGGCATCACAGGAGGTGGAGATTTGCTCATCCTGACCCTGGCTGGCAGGGCAGGGATCTGCAGCTTGGCATCTGCTCTCAGAGAAAACCATCCCTGTGCAAACCAAGCCAACTGCAATGTTTGTGACCCAAATGGGAAGTGAATAGCTGGGAGTGTTGGAAAGCTGCAGCTGTGCTTACAAGATTCTTATTTTAACCTTGCTTATACCAGGACTTGAAAAGAGCAGAGGGAGGACTTGTGATGGGAGATCTGAGCTTGGGAGCTGCAAACCAAACAGGCTCATTAAGCACTGGGCAACCCAGATTCCTCTTTTCCTTCAGTGCTTGACCCTTGCTGTCTTATCTCCCTGTGGCTGACAGCAGCTGTGTGGCCACTTCTGCCTAGCAGGATCACAATTAACGCTTGTGCCGCTGCTTGCCGGGGGTTCTGAGCTTTGCAGGCACCTCAATGAGCTTGTGGAATAGGAAGAAATAATCCCTTACTACTGCTGCCTTCACTCTGAAGCGTTTCTGAGCCACTCCTAGCCCTTTGAAACATAGACCAGAGAGGAATCTGCCTCTTGCAAAGGGATGTTCTGCACAAGGGGTGCTTCTGAGATCCAAAATCTTTTCTTCACCCTCAAGGTTAAAGCAGCTGCCACAAGCACCAGGTAACTCTGTGTGTGCCAGTGCAGTTGGCTCAGAAAACATCCCTGAAACTGGGAATAAGTGGTGGAACAGGGCACTCATCGGCAGGGCTCTGACCCAGCCCATGTTTTGGGTGGTGGTGAGGGCAAGGTTGAGGAGGGGCTTTATCTCATGGCCATCACTGACCAGGAGGTGCTGCTTTCTGGCTCAGGCAGTGGCTTCCTGAGGCAGATGAGGGTGTTCCAAAAGCCAGTGGTCCTCAGCTGAAGAGCAAATCTTCAGTGACAACCTCCAGCACCAGCACAGAAAGCAAAGTCTGTCCCTGCTGGAAAATCCTTGCCAGGAAATACTCCACTACTCCGAACAGAATCGCTCAAGGCTCCTTCCAAGAGGTCTTTGATTTTTCTTAGAACTTCAATGGATTTCTCTTTTCACTCTCTATCCTCATTACCATATATGCATATGCAAGTGTTTGAAATCACCTCCCAGAGGATGGAAGCATAATGACTGGAGTACAGTGATTCAGGTTTCTGCTGCTAATAAAAACCTATTTTTACTCTCCTGGTAAGTAGGACAGGAGGGAAGAGTGAGGCAGAGCTGAAATACAGCAAAATAAAAACACCAGTTGCCATAGACTTCCAGGCTTTTTCCCTTTAAAATTCTCCTTTCAACAGTGGTCACTCTGATCTCATTTGTCCTGGGTATTCCCTTCTCCTGAGGTCTCTGGTGTGGAGTTTGGATCCCTCAAGCCCCAGTGCCCCTGGCAAAATCAGCTGGTTGCTGGTGGTTCCTCTGGCCCTGTGCTGCTGATCCTGCCAGGCTGGATCAGCCCAGGCTGGATTTGCTGTCTTGGCAGTCGCTTCCTCAATGAACACAGTCTCCAAGGAAGAGAAATGGATTGATCCGATTAGGAGAGTGGTGTGCCATGCATGTCACCATCCATGGGATCTGTGAAGGGCCCTGGGCCAGAATCGAGTTAAGCTGGTCCAGCAGCTGGGATGGGCTTGGCTTAACTCCCGTAGTGCCCCTTCAGAGACTAGAGGTGACAATTGCCAGATGAGATCTGAAGCAGCTCCTGTCCCTCTCCCCAAACACCACCTTTGTCCCTGCAGACAAGGGGCTGCAAAACAAAACTCCATTGCTGCAGAGAAAACAGTTTAAAGATGCTAATGGTGAAGCAGTTTCTGGATGAGAATTCACCCCTCCCTTAAATCCTGCCTGATTTTTCCCAGTAGCTGCATTTCCATTTGTTTATCTCCTCACTCCTCGCTTTTCCTGATAGTTTTGTTAGAATCCCACTTTTTTTTAGGCCGACTGTCAAAGCAGTGTAAGACTAGAACAAAATGATAATTACAGCTCTGCGCAGGAGGTGCCTTCAGCCTTCCTTCCTGAAAGGAATTTGGAACTGGGGTGATAAAAACCAGATGGCTCAGGTTGGTGAGAGTTCTTGGACTGGCTCAGGCCCTCCTCCGTGGTTGGAGGCCAGGAGTTACAGGATGCCAACTGCAGGGTGGGAAGCACTTGTGTCCCATCAGGCTCACATGGGCTGGAGAGTTGTGTTAGAGGTACCTGAGTCTGGAGGAACTTCTGCTCCCACCCACATGTAGGGGGTCATTGGGACTGTGAAGGCTCCAGCAACGCTCCCAGGAAACTTTGGGTGCCCACATGCAGCACTGGGAGACGTCCCAGACAGTCTGGAGTCAGAGCTCTGCTATGGGTGTACGATGAAAACCTAAGAGGTTTATCCCATCTGGCTCTGGGATGCTGCTGGGAAGCAGCCTGCTGGATTCCTGATCTGATTAAGAACAGCTTTCGGAGACAATATCCTTTCCTGGCCAGATGGCAGCACAGGGTTTGGTGGTGATAGGAGTCCCTTGAGACAGGGGGGGATAAAAAGATAAAGTAGAAGTATTTCTGCTGTGGCCTTGGTGCAAACTGGTTTTTAGAGGAAACTGCTGCAGTAACGGCCCCTCTCCTCAGGCTGGGATCCTGCAAACTTGGGTCTGTTGGGCTTGATCAGCCTCAGCTTCAGGACAGGGGAAGTTCCTTCTGTCCTGCTTGCTTGGATAATAAAACTCAGGAGCTCTGGCAGCTCTGCTGATGTGTTTTGACTTACAGGTAGTTTGGGCTGGAGTTAGTGATGGAGAGAATGGTCCTGAGCTGCCCTCTGTGCTTGTCTCTCTGTTCCTGTCCTATTCCCAGTGTGTCCTTCAGCACACCCCAATACTGACACCTGGCCAGACCTTTTGGTTTCTCCTGACCTGGCATGGGTGGAGCTCCCAGCTCAGAATATTTGGGTGGGCTGGGGCCATCCTCACTGGAGGACTCCTGCATGCCTTGTGCACTGACCCAGCTCTGCCCTTGGGCTCTCTGCAGCTGGTTTAGGAAGAAACACGCTCAGGCAGAGGCGCTGGTGCCCATCCCTCCCAGCCCCGAGACCAAGGACAGGTGGAGGAGTATGACGGCGGTGCCTTACCTGGAAGATCTGCATGGCTACAATGAGGAAGAGGATGATGACTTGTATGACATTGAAGATGATATCATCTACACTCAGGACTTCACAGTACCAGGTAGGGGAGAAGTGGTTGTGGGGGATTTTTTGTGTTTAAAGCTTTTTTAGGAAAGGCCTCGAGGTCTGAATAGTCCTTTCAGCAGAGGAGATTCTCGCTTGTGGAATGGTGTGAGTGAGCCATGATGCTCCAGATTCCTCAGTCCTTGATTTGATCAACCAGGATGCCCATCCCAGTGTTACCCCTGTGCCAGCTTCTTCCTTTCTCCCAGGAACAGCTGCTCCTGGACTCTGCTGTTCAGCACAGTTAATTCTTTGGACCAGTTTTGCTAGAATGAGTTATTTGTGAACAGAATCCTGAAAAACTCTGCCTTCAGGGTATGTGGCACACCTGGGGGATCCCCTGCATGCTGGGAGACTAGTCCCAGCCTGGTCCTTGCCTTCCTCAGCTCCATGTCCATCCCAGCCTGGCCACTGCCAGTGCTCCCCAGCTCCAGGTCCATCCCAGCCGAGCAGGGTGAGCCCCATACAGGCAGGTGCCTGAGGTTAAGGATCACCCTGGGAGCACTGACACCAGGAATTTCACCCTCCTCATACAAACAGCAGCGTTTAAACCCAAATCAGAGCTGTCATGGCAGATGACAGGCAGATTACTGGAAGATCTTCCATGTTCTCTATGTAACTTGTGCTGTTTCAGAGGGATTAGAGACTTAAAGGATGAGCGGGGCCGGTGAGGTGGGATGTGCAGTGTTTGTGGTGGGCAGGAATCCCCTCAACACTGGGAACACACTCATGGGAGGAGCAGGGTGAGGAGGGTCCCAGCACAGACCCTCAGTGGGTTTGTGAGGCGTTGCAGAGGTGGGGGCAGCTGCAGAGGGAATAAATGTGAATTTTTCCACCAAAGTCTTCCTGCAGCATCCCTTTGAACCTGCCCAGTGCTGCATTTCTAGCAGTGATCCCATATTAAAATATAAATTAAAAGCCCCCATGTACATGGGGGATCAGTTCAGCTGTGGCTCTGCTGGGCACCAGAGCAGGAGTGTGAGTGACTCATGGGTGGGGGTGGGTGTTGGGTTTGAGGGGGGGAAAGAGGAAACCTCATTAAATCCTGTGTTCTTCAGAGGAAGAAGGGGCTTTGAGGAAGTGCTTTCATTTTTAAAGGGTTATTTAAAGATTCATGCAGCTCTGTGGGGAGATGTAAATGTTCCAAGCCCTTGGTTCAATCGGTGTTAAACATCCCATCCAGGGAAGTGCTAGGAGAGGATGGAGGAGAGGATGGCTGTGGCCTGGAGGCAGAATCCTTGTGCAGTGAAGGAGTGTGATCGTCCTGGTCTTGCTCGGTGCTTTTGTGCTGCCTCAGGTCTGGAGGCTGAGCTCTGCTCTTTCCTGTCCTACATTAACCCCTCCTCTGCTGCAGCCCCATCCTGCAGCACCTGCTCCTGGGTTTTTCAGTATGAGGCTGGAAAATACAGCCAGGACTGGAGCTTCTGAGCCAAGCCTGGTGCTCAGGAAGCTGCATTCCTGGCTGCTCCTGCTGCCTGTGTGCTCAGTCTGACAAACAGCGATTCAAAGGCTCTTTGCGGTGTTATTTTGAAACCTTTTTTGGTGCCTGAATGAGCTGGATGCGGAGCCATTAAGAATGTGAGGGGTGGCAGGGATGAGCAGCCACGTTCCTGGTTCCTCTTTCAGCTCTCCCTTTATTTATATTATTTTTAGCCCTGCTCGTGGTGAGGGTGAGGTGGGCAGGAGCTGCTGGGGCAGACACAGCGCTGGGTCAGCGGTTCCGCGGGGGCAGCAGTTGCCAAGACTTCAGCCCGTGCTGAATTTTTATTTTCATTAATTTGAACGTCAGCAACTGTCATTGGTGAAGGAGGTAAAATTAGCTCACGATTCACCTCCCTCCTTGATATCCATAATAGACTCCCGGGACTGTGCTTTTGAAGCAGGGAAGGAGGGGAGGAGGGAAGAGTCACACAAAAGACAAGTGAGCTGTTTGGATAGATTCTTTTCCCCTCCCCAGTCAGAAATGTTAATTGACTTGGCCCGAGTTCAGCCGAGGGAGGGGAAGGAGAAGTGCTCAGCTTTGCACTGAATGGGGTTGTTTCAGGCTCTGCAGTTGTGCTGGTGGGATGGGAAGGATGGCACGAAAAACCTGGAGCTCTGGGGTGCTGCAGCCAGGCAGTGCTGGGCTGGGGCTGCGGCCTGACCCATGGGAGCCCCATGCCTGGAGGCTCTGGGCCCGTGTGTCTCTTCTAGAACTTGGACCCCTGAGCCCTTTCCAGCCATCACCCCTCCAGAGGGATCAGGCACTGGAGGAATCCATAAGCAGGGCCATGAGCTTTGTGCTCCTGAGCCTCCTGCTGTGCCAGTCACTGCCAGAGTGCTAGAGGCACTGGCACATGCCCTGGGGGGGCCAGAGCACCCCATCACTACAATCCCTTGTGGTGAGCTGGGCTGGGCCAGGAGCTGTGCTGCTCTGAAGTACCAGGGTGGGCACTGCAGGTGCCACTGGCTCCAGCAGTGCCAGGGTTGGGTGCCAGGAACCAGGAGCTGTCCCTGGTCAGTCAGTCCCTGTCTGTTCTGGTGGCAGGAGTGCTCAGGTAAGCAGCCCCAAGCCAGTGACTGGGAGCTGTGGCAACGCTGGGAGCCGTTGGGAGGGATACAGGGGGAAATCCAGGAGGAAATCAATTGCACGTGTAACCTAGGATACACCCACCCCTCCCTGCCCATCTCTGGCCAGGGATGATGTAGCAAGGCACAGGAGTGCAAGGTGGGACCCCCACTGTGCTCCCCCAGAGGAGCCCTGTGTGTCCCCCCCAGCTCCCAGCAGTGGGGTGATCGTTGGCGCAAGCGGAGCTGACGTCCCGCCCGGCCTTGGCAGAGAAAGGATTGAGCATCCTTTAAAGAAAATTATACATAATCGTCTTACAGCCTTTGCTTCCACTCAAACCTCTGAGTCATAACTGAAGGGCCCTGGAGCGTGACGTTCCTGCTGGAAGGAAATTGCCTCGGCTGGATCCGGTGGGGGGGAGCCGGGGGCCTCTCCTCAGCCCTGTGCCGGGCTGGGGGCTGCGCCGTGTTCCCGGTGAGAGCACCCCAGGATGCACCACATCCCTCTGTCACTCCCCAAGTGAGGGGATGTGACCCAGGCCCCGGCTGTGGCAGCAGGAGATGCCTCTGGAAATGGCTCTTCACCTGCTCTGCTGAGTCACAAGGAGCTGAGGAGGGAGAAGGGCTGATGACACCCATGGGGTATTCCCTCAGGGGACAGTGACACAGCTGAACCCCAGCCCTGCCAGGAGAGGCTGTGCTGCCCCATTCTGCAAACACACCCAACCCCTGGTTGTACCCCAAGGTGGTACCTGGGGCTGGGACCTGCAGAGAAGGCAGGAGGAAGAGGAGTGACCTCATCCACTGCTGCCCCTCTGCTCCCCAAAGGAGCTGGGCTGCTGCCTGAGCTCTGGGGCAGGGCACACAGTCCAGGGAGGAGGGGACACTGTGTGCTGGGGGAGCGGGGGCCAAACCAGTCCTCGAGGGGAGTGGGGAGGGAGGTGCAGTCTCAGGCTCCCAGCCTTGCACATCCCGGGTTGGGGATCCCTGTCCTGCGCTCCTCGCAGGCGCAGGAACAGGCTCGGATTTCCCGCAGGAGCAGGATCCATCCCGGGCACTGGGAAGGGGATGCTCCTTGGAGGTCTGCTGCCACCCCCTCACTGTGGCTGTTCCCTTGCAGGACAGGTGCCTGAGGAGGAGGCCGGGCAGAACGGGCAGAGCCGCGGCAAGGGGCTGCCCAAGGCCGTGTGCATGAACGGGACGGAGCCGGGGCAGCTGAGCGCCAGGGCCAAGGGCGAGCGCCGCGCCAGCGCCTCCTCCAACCCCTCCCGCAAGGCCTGCTCCGCCAGCAGCAAGATCCGCAAGCTCTCCACCTGCAAGCAGCAGTGAGCTCCGCCCAGGTACTGCTGGGGGGTCTGCCCGACGGAGGGGGGGCATCTGAGCCTGCCCCAGGCATGGGCACAGGGAGGGAGTTGAGGGGTGTTTTGTAGTCTGGATCCTGAGCATCCCTCTGCGGAGTCCCTGGTAGCCAGGGCCTGGATCTCCTGTAGTGCTGGGGGTGCAGAGCCCAGGGGAGACCCCCGCCATGCCCTGCTCTGCCCACATGTGAGAGGTCTGCCCTCTCATGTGAGAGGTGCTGTAGTGATCTCTCTCCCCTCCTGGGCTGTGGCTAGGCTGTGCTATTACACCCTCTCCCTGGCACCAGGGCCCCACTGCCCTGCTCCCAGCCTCACCACCTACCTGGATTTGGGGAGCACCAGAGGGATGCTGAGCCCCAGGGTGTCCCCAGAGAGGCCCCCATGGGACCTGCCTCTGGCCCAGGAGGTGGCCCTGCCACCCATGGCCAGGCCACTGCCGTGCCCAAGCCACTTCCAGGGGAAGCTGAGCCCACTCCCTGCTTCCCCCCCTCCTTCTGGCTCCTTCCTCCCAGCTCCAAGCCCTGTCCCCTCCTTCCCACCCCTCATTCATAACTGAGCCAGCAGTGACTCATGTTCAGCCTCATCCGCCCCCGGCCTCATGCTCGTCACGGCGCTGCTGGGGCTGAGCTCTGTTATCTCCTGGATCACGACCAGCTTTGTGGTGTGAAAAAAGCCCAAAATAAAAGCCAGATCCTCCCCCTGCAGCTGTCAGAGGCCCGTGGCAGCTCCATCTTTAATTCATGGGGGCAGTGAGTCACCTGCGGGGAGCCAGTGCAGCCGGAGCCTGGGATGGGGCTCCCCGGGACCTGCTGCTCCTCCTGCCCCTTCCCGCTCAGCTGCTGCTGGAGGGGGAAGCTCCTTGAGGGCTGCCCGAGCCTGGCTGGGTCACTCCCTCCCTTAGCCTAGAAACCTTTTGAAGGAAGGGAATGCTCCCTTCTTTGGCATAAATGACATTCCTTGGCACCGTTTTCTCCTCCGGGTTTTGCTTCGGGCAGGCCTGGGCTCACCTGGCTGAGGGACCATGTGCTGTGGGAGCCTCTGAAACCTTCCAGGGACAGCACAGGGATCCTGGGCCACTCACTCCCATCCCAGGGTGCCAGAGGGAATCCCGGGGCAGGGTGCAGAGCAGGAGCAGAGCCAGCACCCCAAATTGGGCAGCCCCTGCCATCCCTAACCCTCTTCTCTCTGTTCGCCCCACAGTGTCCCTGGGCCCAGGCCAGCCTGTGTCCCCCTCCTTGCCCCAGCTCTGCCTCTCTCCTGGGACTGGACTGTGCTTGCAATCCAAAAGGAAACCAGAAGAAACCAACCAAGGAGCCCCCCTTCCCTCCCCGCACCCCCTGCTCCGGCCAGCGCCAGGACACAAAGCTGCAGTGGCCAGACCTTCCCCATCGGACACCTGGAAGTTGAACTCTGCGGCTGCCAGGACGCTGCCCCCTTCCCCCCGATCACTCTTTGCCAATCAAGACACTGATTCTGTTTTTAATTTTGCGATGGGAAGGGTGGGATGAGGGGTCAGGGGGGTGGGACCCTCCCCCCTGCCAGGCCCCCTGGCCGTGTAGAGTCGTGCAAAGCCATTGCCGTGCACTTTATGTTTTAGACTACTGTTATATATTATATATTTTCCTCTTTTTTTTGGTTGGTTTGTTTGTTTTTTGTTTTGTTTATATTTGCGGTATATTTAGAGATTCCTACACATCGTGATGTGTTAAAATAAACCAGATGAGGAAAAAAAACCACAGGTATTAAGACAAAGCAGAACTCTATTACACCTGCATGCTGCACGGGGGCTCAGAAGGGAACAGGGCCCAGGAAGGGCTCAGAACTTGGGAGGAATCTGGGCTCCAAAGGGATCAGGGTGGTGGCAGCCACTTGGCTTTTTTCTGCTTTTTTTTTTTTTTTTTTGCTTTTCTTCCCCTTTTTTTTTCTTTTTTTTTCTTTTTTAAAGAAAAATAAAGTGAAAACAGCAGGTGGGTTTCACGTCCTTCGTTCTGCAGCAGGCGGGGTCAGGGGTATGACCAGCCCCTCCTCCTCCTTTTCCTTTTGGAAGGGCATGGCCCCCCAGGCAAACCCTACACTTGTGGCACTTGTGGGGCGAAGGCAGGCCCGGAGCCCCCCTGCCCCCACCCCCACAGCAGGCACCATCCCGGGGGGCAGAAGGTAAGAAAAGAGCTCAGAGATGTCACGGTTGGTTTTGGTTTTTCACCTTTGTTTATAGACTTAAAAACGCAGAGGTGATGGAGGGAGAGCTTTGGGCAGAGCCTGCACAGAGGGAAGGGGCAACCCGGCCTCTACTCGCATGCAATGGGGGTTTGGGGGGGCCCTGCCTGTCCCCCCCCCTGCTGGCGAGTC
>VXBC01000598.1:609049-656279 GCA_013399945.1 Ploceus nigricollis | reverse complement strand
TATTATTATCCCTTTCTTTTCCATCCAAACTGTCTCCATCTCAAGCCATGAATTTTCCTTTTTTTCCCTAATTCTCTCCCA
This sequence comes from Ploceus nigricollis, assembly GCA_013399945.1. Taxonomy (NCBI): domain Eukaryota; kingdom Metazoa; phylum Chordata; class Aves; order Passeriformes; family Ploceidae; genus Ploceus; species Ploceus nigricollis. The sequence continues at coordinate 656,198 of VXBC01000598.1, read as the reverse complement.
TCCCATGGGGCAGGGAGGCAGCTGTGTGGTGTTCAGCTGTCTGTAGGTTAAACCCTGACAAGTGTCCTGCCAGATGTTGCTGCACAGTGATGCCCCATTGCACAGAAACTGTAACAGGCAAATGTTCAGAGTTTTCAGCTGGATTGTTTTATTAATGGATTCATCATTACAGACCTGGGGTACTGTGAGAAAGCAAAAAGAATAATGGATCTTGATGTTCCTCTGTGAGACAAGTGCGGGGCTGTCTCTGCCTGATATGCAAAACAGCGCCAGCAGGATGAACACCTAGAAAAGTGTCTCATTAATATAAAATGTGTAATTAGAGTTGGTCCATTTATTTCAGGGAAAAAAAACGTTGCTCCTAACAAAAACATATACTGCAGAAACACTTTTTGTCAGATGTTGAAATTAGCAAAACAAAGCCTCAGAAAGCCCCCAATTACTTCCCATGTTTGCCTACTTTCCACTGTGAAAATGCATAAACCAGCAATGGAACAACAAATGGAATCAACCATTTTCATATCATCTTTAAAAATAATGTAAAGTTTCAAATGAAACAAAATCATGATTGTTTAAAAGATAATTAGAGAGGAAAGATATTCCAGAAGTTTTTCTCAGCATTAGTGCCAGACTGCCTCTAAAATAAACCTTCTCTTATCCTGCTTTATATCCAAAGGGTAGAACACCCTGGCAGCCTCTATTTACTAGAGAAATAAGAGTTTACTTTTTCCTCAGGAGAAAGAAAAGTGGAACAAATTTTGAGACAATCATTCAGTGCACCTCCTTTTCTCCTGGGCAGAACCATCTACTTGCTGACCTGCACTTCAGCCTTGTTTGTATTTATGCTGCAGGAGTCAGCAAAGCCTTCCTAGGGGCAGGGTCACATCCTCAATCCAAATTTAAATGTTATTCATTAATGGAAAGGGCATTTCACTGAAATGGAAGTGGGAAATGGTGGAGAAGGAGGTAAAAACAAGAGGAAAATGGAAGTTAGGAAACACCAACTAAAACAGCTTTAATATTGTGCCAGGATAGGAAATTGGTGTGCACATGACTATTTAAAAAGTCACCAGGTAGAGGTAAATTAAGATGCCAGAGCTAAAGGCAGTAGTGAGAGTCCTGATAATTGCTATTATTGTCCTCCTTCTCAGCCATGCCTGAGCCAAGCCCACACTCAGTAGAGCAGCAGGAGATATAACCTGGTGTGGATAAATAGACTTGAAATGAGCACGCGTGCACCTGGTGAGCATTTTCCATGCCTGTTTGTAAATGTTGCTAAGTTGTTGTGTGTAGTTTCTAAGTGTGGCCCTTTTGTTCAATCCTGTTGTGTTCTAAAGATATTGTTATGTCATTAAATTGACATTTCTTTGACTTACTGGTAGAACATAATGATTATACTCTTCCTTGTGAATGGGGTATTTTCTAGCTAGAGTTAAAATGCAGCTTCCTATCCTAGTTGTGCAGGCAAGCACAATGATCAGATATAGTGGATTTGAAGGTTTTGGGGAAGTGAATATTTGAGAGAAGATGAGTAAGAACCCTGAGATCCTGGTGGTTTGTCAGGTAGCTTCACCACCAGACCATCTTGTGCCTCCATCACCTCTCCTGTAAAATTGAGCTCTCTTTTATTAAGGCTTTAGAGATCTGTGCAATTTTTATTTGGTGTTGCTCTTCTACCCTTCACTTCTGTTATCTTTTGTTGTATTTTAGAGCAGGAACATTAGACCTGTGCTACTCAAACATCCACAACTTGCAAAGGGTCCTTCATTTGCTATTGATAATAAAAAGGGAAGCAGTGGATATTTTGATTCTGTTCTGTCTTGATAAGGTGGCTGTGATGGGTGAGTTAATACAAAATAAGTAGAGCAGATGTAGTAATAAATTACTGCCTTGACAGATTTGACATGTCTCCACCCATGTACTGAAGATGAGTTGAGAGATGTGTGTATGATTAACGTTGCTTAAATGGGTGGTGTCTGAATTAGCATTTTGTGCTGTAGGCACTGGAAGCTTCTATATTTTGTAGCAATACTTAGCAATTAAATTGCACTTTACACCATCAAAGTACTCAGAACATGAGAGATTATGTTCCATTAGAAGCAGGGATAGGTTTTCTTTACATGGGAGACAGAGAAAATGCCTGATGTGACCATGAGCATGGAAGTGGCAGTGGCAGAGCTGCCAGAAGGACACTGCAGTTCAATATTTTATCATAAGATATTTTTGATAATGAATGCTGTTACCTGAGAGTTGCCTGGCTGAGAACTTGAATGTACTGGAGGAAGAGCTGCTTATTCTGTCAAGTCCAAGGACTTGTTCCTGCAAACATTTAGGTTTGTACCTGGCTTAACTTTAAGCAGAGGACTACTTCCCCTTGATTCCCACAAATACAAACATGGATCAGAGGCAGAAAGAAATGTGGGTTTTCTTTTCCCTTGGTATGTGCACTAAATGTGACACATGCAACTAGCCCTAACAGAGTCAGTTAATAATTTTTCACCTCATCTTGATTTTCTTTGGTATGCTCTGTTGTTGTTGTTTGAGTTTGTTTGGTTAGGGGTTTTTCTTTCCAAAATGTGTATTTCTTAATAATTTCTTCATGTGGTCTCACCCAGTTTCTTGATCTATGAGAACAGGACTCTGAGTCAGGTTTTGCAGCAGGCATGCCCTGGTGAGGAGAAACAACATTTTGGTAAATTTAAATGGCAAATATGAATGCAAACTGATAGACCAGGGAAGAGATAAGGAGAGAAAGCAGAAAGAGTGTAAAAGGGATTTCAGATCCTTTACCCCCCCTTGGATTTTCTGTGTCTTTTTAACTGAACAGCCCTGGGGGATGTGATGCTGTTGGTGTAAAGTGAGGTTGAGTCTGTGCTGCTGTGCCTGTGCCAGCAGAGATGTGGCAGGACAGACCAACAGGAGACAGGCCAGCACAAGCTGAGTTTCCCCTTTTTCTATTTCATTTAGGGTAGATCTCTTTGTTACCGTATCAGATTTAATATTTTTTAAATAATTGTCATTTTAATAATTTCTGTTTCTTTTGAAACACTTCATATTGCAAGCATATTTCGAAAAATACTGTGTGACATTAAACCTGAACAAATGAATCAGTGGACAAATCTTGAGTGATTCTAAATATTTGCTAAGAATCAGCAACTCTGAGTGCACACAGGAGCACTGCAGGAGCTCAGCTCTTCATTCTGTTGGAGATCACCTGCCTTTAATCCAGACCTATTTCTGACACAGTTTTAATAGCAGCAGTTACTCTAATAGAAGAATGTGATGCATTCTTTTTTTCTTTACCATTGTTTCCTATTTTTTCTTCAAAGAAACTTTCATTTTTATATTTACAAGAGAGAAACTGAAGTCCTTTGATCTCTACAATGTATGTACTATTTATACCAGAGATGGGGAAACTGTTTTTTTCTAATTATTTTTGACATCTTGCAAATATTCACAAAATTCTTCATGGGGATTAAAAAGATCCACAGAGTTCAATCTCTTTGTGACAAAGAAATGTTGTTCTCAAAAGGCAAAACAATTGTTTGTTTGTTTTCTCTTAGAGAGATCCTAGACATTCATCTTCCAACATGGCACATTTTATCTGAGATAGCACAGGAACACATCCCATTTTTAGAATATCAGTAAGTTTCCATAAATAGAGCTGTACTTTAAAAGATCAAAATAAAATAGTGATGAAAATGGAGTGCATTTGAAAAGCATCAAATACACCTTTTCAGAATGTTAGACTCCAGCTTTGTAGAAACTGTTCTTTGCAGAAGCTCCCATTTTAGGATGTGATTTCTTTGAGCTTAAATTACTTATTAGAACAAAGTTTATGAGGTGGTCACTGCTGCACTTCCCTCCATTGTCTTACAGAGCATCTATTAATTTACATGTCTTTATTTATTTATTATGCAAAATTAGTGCCATATGAGTAACTACACTTCCACTTCAAGAGAACAGCCAGAGCCACCAACTCTCTCAAAGACTGAGACTCATCATTTTGTTTCTGTGGGTTTTTATAGTGTCAAGTAAATCAAATTAAAATGAGTGAAGTGAATGGGAATTCATCAATTTTCACCAGAAAATTCAGGTTTTCACAGTTTCAGAATCTGGCCCATATTGTCAAAAAAAGGAGAAGCTGCAGTTCATTATTTAAAGCTCGTTTTTACTTCCTGATGGAAAATGTAATATTTGGGATAAACAAGAGTTATGAAGCCCACAGAAATCCCCTAAGAATTAGCAGGGGGGAAGGAATCAAATAAGTGGTCCCCAATGCCAGGCAGTGGATTCTGTCTTGGTTAAGAAAAATTCAACCATTTTGGAGACTTCCGAGCACTTTCTCTACTGAAAATGGAAAATTTCTGTGTTCAGCTATGCTCTTTGCTGAGTTTTCTGAGAGTTTTTTTCCACTTATGCGAGTGTGAACAGACAGATCAGAATAAAATAATAACATAAAGTTTCCCATCATTGCCAAAATTTTCCTTTTTCAACAAGGGTACAAAGCGTGGAAAAATGGAGCCATAAGTGGTTTTGTACTCCAGAGTAGATATTTTGCTACCTTTTTAAAATGTATTTTGAACACGGAACTGAGAGAAGCACTATAAAACTGAGATACGTAATGTCTTCAATAATACAGACATGTAGACATTATTTCCTCAGTAAATCTCTGGGTCTCTTGGAGGAGTTGTATTTCTCAGCCATGACATGAGTCAGACGCTGCAGCAAATTCCAGGCAATCCATTAAGGATGTCACACCCTGTTCTTCACTCCATGTCCTTCCCAAGGTGAACACCAGTGTCATCAGCAGGTGGTTTGTGAAGGTGTCTGTGAGTGCTGGCAGGTAAATAATTTTTTTAAGGCCAAGTTAACAGTCCATGTAATCATGTGCATCAATCTGACTCGTGCAGAGGCAGCTGCTCTGCTCAGCGTGCTCTGGTGAGGAGCTCAGGATGGGCAAGACAAATGGGAGCACGAGGCTGACAGAGGGGCACAGAGGCAGAAAGGAGGGGTTATAAACCCCCAGAGTGTGAGTGACAGAGGAGCTATGCTGGCCCTGAGCAGAAGGAATGAAAGTTATCACAGGTTTGTAGGTGGCTGTTTAGATAATTCTTCTAAAATTGCTGGAAGAGCTATAATGCTCCTTTCAGAGACAAAAAAAACAGCAGAATATCAAAATATCTGAGATGCCAAAGTTGTGTACAAGAAATCTGTGTGGTTGCAAATGCCTTTCAACCTTTTGGTGATATCTGCATCAGCTGCTTCATCTGGGCCTGGACAGGTGTCAGGTGCTAATGGCTGTGGGCAAGCAGAGCCTGATCCTGCAGAACAATCTCAGTTCTTTTCTGTTTTGGAGGGTTCCTTTAGGCCCTGACAACTTTTGTGAGTGTCAGTCATCAAAGAATGAATCTTCCTGGGTGTTTCAAAAGGCCATGGCAAAAACTGACATTTCTGTTACAGGCAGGTGCTGTGTCACATCTTTCTAACAAAAGCCAGCTGGAAAAATCCACCATCCCTCCTAGAAGAGGCTCCTTGAGCACCAGGCTGAGTGCTCAGTGTTATGTTCTGTGGTCAGATAGGTCCTTGTGGCAGCCCATGGCTATGGATAGGTTCATTAGGTCTTCCAGTGTGTTTTACAATAAATAGTATTATAAAAAGTACAATTTTCTATCTCCTACTAAAGCCTGATACGTTGCACTAGGGACCACTTATTTAAATAAGTTCCTTTTTCCCCTCTGTGCTACCTTTGAGTAGCAGAGTCCTCCTGTGCTTAGGCCAAAGAAACCATGAGCTCCTCATGTCCTTCTGGGGGACTTGGACATGTCCCACACCTTCTCCCAGCACTCTACATGAAGACTTGAAACACCTCACACTGCTTAGAACGTCCATCCTCTGCACTTCAGATGACTTCTCAGTGCTTTGCCTGCAGCAGAACTGCAGAGCTTCCATCTCCTCTGTCAGAGCTGCAGCTTGTGTGGCTTTTCCAAGTGAGTGATGGCCCAGTGCTGTCACTCTAAGGATGTATTACTCACTCAGGGTATTTGCATCTTGAGCTGGACTGACAAGAAGATGAAAAGGAGGCTTGGTTGTGTGGCCAGCTTTTGTTTTATAATTTAAAAGAGTTTTTGTATTCATGCATAGCATCCCTGTTTCAGAGTGTCCCTATTTCATCCAGAAGCTGGAAAAATTTATAGTTCCCACATCCCACATTTTCTTTAAAATATTTTGTGATAATCACAATCAGGACATTGATGAAGAATAATTAAAACTCTATTTCTTATTGACCATTTGTGGTTTAAAACTATTTCAGTAGTAGGATAAACCGAGCACATGGAAAATAGAAGACAAATTAATTTTGCCACTTTTACTGCAAGTCCTCTAGGTGAAATATTTCACACAACGTCAGAAGGAAGTAAAATTTTTCACAGATGCTTCTGTTTTCTGCTTGGAAGACAGGCACCTAAAACCAGCCCAGATTCATGTTTTGAGAAATGCAGTGATTCCAGCTTGGAGCTTAGAGATCATCAAGGCCATTTTGAAAGGCAATGGTTCAGTTTTAATCAATGTGAAGAAACCCCTATAGCCAGTCCTGCCTTGTCCTGCAGGAGAACTCCAAGGCTCTGCCAGAGCTCAGCCTCACATGTGCTGTGAGTACACAGGGAAACGTGATCCATACAAAAAAAAAAGGGTTGGTGTAAATTAAATAACAAAACTTATTGCTCTGCAATGTTCTATCAGCAACTTGCACATTTTTGCAGATGCTTCCCAAAAGTCTCCCTGGCACAGGCCACACAAACACAGGGAGCAGCAGAAGGCACCAGCAGGTGTCTGCATGAAATCCTGCTCCTGGAGAGATTTCCAAAAGCAATTGCACTGCCATACCTTTGATCTTTTCCCCAACCAAAAGCACGTTGTGGGTTTGTTTTGTCTTTTTTTTTTTTTTTCCCCTTTCTCTTGCAATCCATTCCACAGCCACAAATGCATTTTACAGAATTTCTGCCCTGCATGTTTTTCAGCTGCCATGAGGTATCTGAAACCTGACTGGCAAGGCTAAATATCTTCTACTCTTGTCTGTACACCAATTATTTAAAGGAATCTTCCATTCTTCAAGTCATATCACATGGCTCTGAGTTTTAACACAAGACCTCAAACACCACATCAACCTCCTGTAGCTGAGTAGCAGAGTTAATTTTAATTTAAGCCTTTAAAGATCAGGTAGACATTTGGAATTTAGAAATTCTGTCTCATGAATTGATATGGATGCCATGCCAGGTCATCAGCTGACCAATATAGATAGATAGGTTCTACTAACAAAAATAAATACACATTCCTGCATTCTGAAAACCCTCAAGTACTTATACAAAAACATATGTCTCATGGTACACTTTAGGTGTGCCATCTGTCCTGCTACCTTGTTAGCAAATACAAAGATGCAATATCTGCTGAAAAACATTTACCATCTGAAGTGAATAAAGAAATTATGGTGATATTGTGGAAGAGAAGTTTGTCCACACGTAAGGACAGTCAGGTTGTGAGCACAGGGGATGGCAGTGCTTCTCCTGTGCCATGCATCTCTTCCCACAGCAAGGGCAACCTTCCTGCCCATGTTTCCATAATGAACTCAGAGAGAAGAACAGGGGTTCAGTGCCCAGCACTGAGATTTGTGTTTACAATGAGTTGTTAAGAGGTTCTTAAAGCCTTGTTCTTGGTGATGGGATTATTTTATTTGTTTCGGGGCTTTTGTATTTGTCATGGCGATGAAGAGTCCATTTTTTTAACTGGCACAACTGGATTTGAAGAGGGACCTTCTGGGCTGCTTTTTAGCAGCTGCTGTAATTGCCAGAGAGATCTGGATAATGTCTTCCCAAGAGGAAGGCACAGTGTAGTCCATGATGGGATGAAGAAAGAAAGAAGTGGTCCATCAGAAGGTTTTCTGGCAAGAACTGAGCCATGGTATGAAAAATGTGACAGCACCCAGGATGGAAAGGGAGGTAATGTTCCAGATGGCAGGGCATGCAAATAAGTTTCTCATGCTTGTAGGCACCACAGTAATTCTCATTTTTTAATCCAGAAAGAATTGTTACATCATTTCCTTCCGTGGCAAAAAGCTGACTTGATAACACGACCTTGTGCTGCTGCTCAGGGTCAGACACTCACACAGGTGTGTGCTTTCTCTCTTGTTCAGCCCTCCTGCCTTGCCCTTTCCCCATCAGCAGCAGTCCAGGTCACTTTCCCAGTGCCTTCCCTGCCCTGAGCTGCCCGGTGAGCCCTGCGCTGCTGCTCTGCTTCCCCCAATTAGTGCCTCTCCTTCAGCATCTCCTGTCAGTCACTGCCGTGCCAGGGGTGCTGCTCCCAGCAATGCCAGCTCAACAAAGAGGAGACAAGCAGCCTAATGCTTGCCAGCAGCTGGAGTGAGGCTGGGGCAGAGTGACTCTTTCAAGTGTTTTAGGCATTTCTGAAATATTCACATATACAAGAACAAATCACTGCGCGCGTACGCGGGCGGCAAAGCGACATCTGAGCGTCCCTCTTTGGTACCAGCTGTAGCTCATCCCTGCTGCTGGAGGCAGGGATGTTCACTAATTGAATGGAAGGCTTTGGCACTTCCCTGACCATCCTCTCCTTTTGTCTTTGCAGAGTCAGCCAAGCACATTCCCACTGCACAGCCCTTCCCAGCTCCTCTGGACCAGCACCAAGGACCGGGAGGAGCCAGCGCTGCCAGCCCAGCCCTCGGAGCCTGCAGGGCCCATCCCTGCCACGGTGTCACTGCAAAAGGGGGAAACAGCTGGGCTGAGTTTGAGAGGCAGGAACTAATCATTCTTGGAAGGGAGGGAAAACAGGAGCGTCTCTGAAGAGCCCCAGCTGCAGACACTGCCAAGTGCTTCACACAGGTTCTCCTTCCAAGCACCTCTGCCTCAAAGATTTCCCTCCCCGTTCCTGCTGCTGCAGCTCCACAGCAGTTTTAACTTGTCAATTTACAGCTGCAGCACCAGCTTTTGATTTTGATTTTCTCAGAAGTGTTGGATGAGAAAAGAGTGTCTCCTACCATACCAAGACTTGACTTTGACTCTCTAACCTGATATTAAGGGCTGACACATTAATTTCTTCCTGCACTGTTTAGAATTTCTTGATCATAGACTCCCTAACTAGAACATAAATTCTGGAGATGGGGTGGTGGTGTTGTACATCACACACTGTTTAACACTGACACGAAATCCTTCATCTTCAGGAATGCAAATTTCCTGCAGATATATGATCCAGTTTATGTGTGTGCATACTAAAACCACACAAAATAGTTGAGTCATTGCTTCAAAAATCCATTCCAAAAGTTAAAAAAAAAGTAATCCCCACTGCCAGTTTCCTGTCCTAACAAACATTTCTGATTCCTAATATTCACTTAAACCTGTGTCACAGGACAGTGTTTTAAATGTATGTGAAGCTGTGTTCCAGTATATAATGTTATAGTTATACCAGTATGAAGTCTACTACCCATGAAAAAAAAGTCTTTGCATTAAAGGACATCAAAAAGTCCTCTTCACTCTGGGATTCTACACTTCCTTTAAGCCACTTGCAGTGGCCTTGCAGATCACAGGTGGGTGACAGTTTGAGGACCTTTATCTAGTCCATTCTCCTCTTGATTATCAGGAATATTTTTACCATTCTTACCACGTGTTTTAAATTATTCAGTGATGATTCCACTGTATCCTGAGGCAATCTGATCCCTTACCAACATTAGAAAACTGACTCTTTTCATTTTCCCTTCATAAAGGTGAAATGCTCTGTTTCTTCTCCTGGTCTCTATACACAGGGAGAACAATTTGATGGTGACATATTTGAAATATCTTGTAGTCCTCATTTCTCCCTCAGTGTTGTCTTTGCTTCAGCAGGGCAGTCCAGGTCTTTTGTTCACATCTGCTGCCATTTTAGTCCCTCTTCTCTGACTTCGTTTTTTTTCAACAACTTTCCCAAAACATGAATTTCACATCCAGAGATAATTTACTTCTGCTAAAGCAAACAAATAATTACTGCCTGTATTTTACCACGACTGTATTTATTTTACATTTTGCTGCAATAACACAGCCTTATTGACTGCCACAGAGTTTATGGTGGCAGTCAATATACAGAGAGAATCCCACAGCTGCCACAAAACTTCTGCATTATGATGCACGTTACATACTTTTCTGACTACAGTATTTAGCAATTATTCAGTTGGATTTCATCTTGAATTTGTCTTGTATCTGGGTGGTCAATCATTCATGGAAAGCCTCAGCCTCCTGATGGAAAGGGGTAGGATATATAAAATTTCACACGATCAGGTTTGCTAAGGAGAGGAAATGGGTTCAGCAATGCTGCACCTGACATGAAAGGCTTTGGATTTGCATTCCAGACCTCTTAATAGTTTCCTATTAGAATAATACTCAAAATGAAGGAAACAATAAATGTTAAATGCTAATAGAAAGTGTTGCAAATTATTTGGGGGAATGTGGCTCCTAGACCTGGTTATATTTATAGCAATGCCAATATGTGAGGGATTTTTAAGCATCATTATATACTGTATTCCTGTTGATGCTTCTCCACTTATTGCTGTGGTAATACATTTGGCACAAGGGACATATATAATGCTAACATTTCTATGATATACATACCCAATAAAAGCTTTTTCAATTTCATTATTTTGACAGGCAGATTCCATTAATACATCCACAACAATAATGTTCCTTTTCTTCAGGATCTATGAGAAGAGGATTATTAAAAATTACAGACAATGCCCCTATACACTTAATCTCTCCAAATTCACTTTACAATTGCTGTCAACATCAATAATGTCAGCCAGTATAATCAGGTTTGTATAAAGCATCAGAACTTGTATATTTTCCAAATGGGATTTGTTTCCCCATCTACCAGCGCAGCTGTTTTGGTTTGGGGCTTTTTTTGTGGTTTGTTTTTATGCCAGAGAATGATGTTCCCAAATGCCTGTGGAGAGTACAAGTGCTGTGACACAGCCAGGCTGCAGCTCCTTCATCTCATCCCATTCTCCATCCTGTACCCTTGGTCTGTGGAAGCTCTCAGTTCAGTCAAAGAGAGAACAGAGAGAATTCTCCCAGGCTTTGGCCTGGGAAAGTCAGGAGAAAGAATTCAAACAATTATTATCTCTCTCTGTTCATGTGGTTGTGCCCATGTGGAATGTGTTTGGAAATTGTTTTCCCAGGGTGATTTCTGCATTGGGTTCTGGTGATGGTGTTTGGATTCACTGACCCATTGGATCCACAGCTGGGTCGGGACTCTCAACAAAGAGTCACGGGTTTGTGAGTTAGTTAGTGAGAGCTCTTGTTAGTGTAATATAGTGTAATATAAGTATAATAAAATATACTATAAGATGGTATAATAAAGCAATTGATCAGCCTTCTGAATCATGCTAATTATTACCCAGCTGGGGGCCTGCAGTAACACTGGTCCACCTTTCAGTGCCAAAATCCATGTTGTCAATAACGAGAGGAGTAGGGAGAGGAGGCAGCTCCAGCAATCCCTGTCCCCTCCTCAGCTGTCACAGGCTGGTGAGTGGCCAGGAGCACAAGGACTTCCCCACAGGCCAGTGGGCAAATTACTGCAGAGTTTTCTGAGATCTCATTTGTTTGTACCACTTTTTTACTTCTTGGTTTAAAATGGAAGTTAAAATAATAAAGGCCAAGTAATTCTGCAAGTAATTTTTCCCCAGTTTAGTGTGGATTTTAAAGGAATTATTTTAAAGGAATTATATTTAAAGGATGTTTGTTGGCCTGTTATTAGGCTTGGTATTTCCAGTGCAGGACAAATATACTCATCACTGACAAGGATGCTGCAGGTCCACCTGCTCTCGTAGAATTCTGAAACACAGCTACAGATTGGGAAATTCAGCTCCTACTAATTTCAATACATAGAGCAATTGAATCCTTTTGAAATCCACATTTTCATTAAGACATTCTGGAAAAAAAATCGTGTTATCTTCATGTGCATTGCTCTGGAACTATGCCTAGTGATTTAATCTTTATTTTCTTTTATTTTTTTCTCTATTTTCTTTTATTTTTTCATCTAACCTTGTATGCAACCTTGTATTTAATCTACCTATGTATGTAACATTTCTAAAATCAGTTTCTCTCACGCCTTTGAACAAAACAACTGTGTGCAACCCCTTTCACACCAGACTTATCAGCTAATCTATCAAACAAAATACAATTTATTTTTTCCATTAAGTTCCTGGAAAGTCAAGCTAAGTGAGAGCAACTGGAGTTTGTTGCTGGACTCTGATATGTTTTCCCAACAATCCAGGAGTTGTCAGGCAACGATTGCTAAGATACAGGGGCATTTGTATCTTAAATCTGAAGTGTTTGAAGCTGGGAAGTGTTTTACACACTGCTGAATGTTGTCTGTACAACAGGTTTCCAACAGCATGTTGTTAATGGTGATTGCTTATCAGCACCCACTTTAGAACAAAGGGCTTTCATTCTTTTATATTCTGGTGTTGTCTAAATTTATTGCAAGTGTCTCTGACAGGGGGAATAACAGAGAACGACCCCAGTGCTGGGGCAGTGACACGTGGATAACACCCGTGTTTGATGGGTTTCACAGCCACGGTGACCCCTGCTCCCAGCACAGCCAGGGTTCCTCTCACAGCCTCTGACTCAATTTTTTAACTCCCAGTCTGAGACAGACACATGGGAGATGTGTGCAGGGCTAGAGATCCAAAGGAGGGCTGCACACATTGACAGGACACTAATTAAATTGATCTGCAGTCAGTGATCACAGATCCTGAGTGGTTAATTCTGCACGTGGGGAGATTGGCTGCCTTCTGCTCCTGCTTAGAGAGGCACCATCAGTCTGTCTGTCTGCTCCAGACACCGAGTGCCACCTGCTGAGCACCCACAGCCCAGGTGCTGCCAGAATTCCTTCCTTAACATGGATTCACCTGCACAGACACAACCAATGCAGAGCCAGCATCTCAGTTCTGACCTAAAATGTGCAGAACACCTCTCAGAATAGGTAGAAAACAGACTCAAAAAATAGACTGAAATCTCTATGCAAGTATATGGATGTTTGGTTAAGTCGTGGTTATTCCCTCATCTGTCCTGCATGGTCATGAAAGTGCTTTAATAAATAGAGATTAGGGAATCTAAAAGGCACTTGGTATTTTGCTAAAGGTTCCAGAGGTATGTTCTGGTCAAATCTTGATTAAGATCGGAAGCTAAAAGTAGTGAAGCAGTTGAATGTGTTGATATTTAGCAAAATAAAACCTGTTTACATGTCTGATAATCATCTCAGTAAAGCAAAGCAAGAAAAAGAGAAAAGGCACCTCAAAGTTTTATTACCAAGAGAAACTTTGTGCTCGGTTCTCTGAAAATGTGCTTTTTGGGGGATCAACAAACCCTTAAGTGACAAATACTAGAAGAACACTGTCAGAAGTAGCTGGATTTAATAGTGTATTTAATAGTCTATCATACACCAGACAGAGCTATCATTTTGCATCCTTAGAAACTGCTCTGTTCTCTCAGCGAGACAGAGAACAATACAGAAATAACAGTGAGAGGGATTCTTGACAAACTGTTACCAAAGAGGTTATGCAAATGCACAGTGTGCTGCATGCAGTTCCTTTTTTCCCAGCAAAATGGCATCTCTGTGCCAAAAGGAGCTAGGCATGACCTCTCTGATGGGTGGGACAGGACAAAGGGATCCCAGTCAAAAGGCAGAAATGTTGAAGTTCCACTAAAAGCAAAACAAATTCAAGAAAGGAATCCTACTCATTCCGTTGTGCTTTGAATTTCACTCCAGCAGGAGATTAGAGGCTGAAAATGTGCTTCAAATGACTACACAGAAAACTTTGCAACTGTTCTGCAAGAGGGATTTGCCTGTAAGCAAAAAGATACAGATTTGCCCACCTTGCTTAGAGCCAGTGAACATAGAATTAATAATATGACTTCCCTTACTTCAGAGAGCTTCAATTCAGATAGTTGGCAACAAAAAAATTAAGCAAGTGAAATTAAGAAGTAAAAACAGTTCAAGGTCAAAAGATTTTGCAAGTGATGAGCTGACACTGGAGTTATGTATATTGATCAGCATCTCATGAGCAAAGGATTTAGGCTGGATCTATACTTTATTGCAAACCTTTCTTTCAAACTATTAGATTTTTGTGTTTACAGACCAGATTTGTAATTTAAGGGAAGGATTTAGGAGCCTAAAGGATGTAAGCACTCAGCTGTTTATGAAGTTCAATGGCATTTGAGTGTCTGACTCCCTCAGGCTCCAGTCTGAATTCGTAACTTATTGACAGTAGTTTTTCAGCTCAGGAAGCACAAAATGGTTGCCCTTTACAGTAACAGAATATTTGCTTCATAGCCATAACAATAATCTAGTCTGACTTCCAGGGACTCTTTCGTGGTCACAATCAGGATGACAAAATGTATCTCAATGGAAAATTCAGCTCTGTGGATATGAGAATGATGACTTTAATACAGATTTACAATCACAAGTTTCTGCCTAAAAGATAATATCTCCTCCTCCAGCTTCTCACACCCAAAAAAAACTTTTTACTCTTGTCTGTTCCCTGACCACATCTCTTCAGCAGACCTTCAGCCCAGGCCAGAAATGCTTCCTCAGCATCTCTAACCTGGCCTGATGCAAGGCTTTATTCCCAGCTGATGCAAAGCTTTATTCCCAGCTCTCTCTCCCCAGGAGCTGGCTTGGTTCCAGAAATCACCCCAGTCCATCATTTCAGTGCTGCTGTCCAGCTGGGAGAGCCTAAATTACACCTTAGGACATAAACCCAAGAGCTGGGCATGATGTAGATGGATGTGCAGTGCTGGGTGAAGATTCAGTTTGGTTTGTGGGCTTCATAGGTAGATGTTGCAGGAGTAAACTCTAGTAAATATCTGCATGTGCACAAAAAGCTGTGTCCCTTTGCAAGGGAGCTCCCTTGTCTGGAGAACAAACAGGGCTGAGAGACACCTCCTGCTGCCCTGAGAGTCGGGCTGGCCATGGGGAGGGAAATAATGCCTGGTTTATGATTCTTCATGTTAGATTAAAGTTCATAGCTGTCACTGCATAACGTCCCCTGCCTGCTAAAATATCTGTTATAAAGTGCAAAGAGACAGCAGGGAAACGGGAAGGCTTTGCAGTGGGGCCAAAACAAGGATGGATGTAGCTCTGATGAGAGCATTTAATAACTTCTCTGAGCTGCTCCTGCAGCACAATGCCCACAAACAGTGATTACTGCTCGTCTGAGGGTGCGAGGAGGGAAATTCTAAGGCAAAGTTAATTTACATCTTAAAATAGTTTCCTCTTAAAAGACACACCATGGTAACAAAATTTCAGTATTGTAATGATTAATGTCACCACACTGCGCTGACTCTACTGCCTCGTAATTAAATGGAAGGTATTCAGTTGTATGGCACTTGAATATGATAATGGTTTATCTATTAACTCCTTCACCTTGCAATTTCTTGACCTATTTTTCATTTTTAGAGGCACAGAATGATGGAATGTATACAGTAGCACAAACAGTCCCTGAGTTGTCCTGGGGGAAGGAGAGACACTTGCTACTGGTTTTGCATAAGCCTTTCTTGAGCATTAAAAAAAAAAAAAAAATCCCAATAATGATGTTCCTGTGCCATGTTAAAACCACCTACACTGAAAGATCTTGGGATTTTGAATCAGTAGATGTGTGTGTTTGGGTTTTTCACCTGTTTCTGTGAATGTCTCACTCTGATGTTTGCCAAGTATCTTGCACCAACTATTTGAATGCCTAAAGTTACCATCCAAGTTCAACAAGATACTGAAATAAACCTCGATTTTTCATCTCCCACACTCCCCATTCAAGTCATCATGGTCTTGTTAACAAATATCCAGCAACCTCATAGCAGGGTGTCACTTTTCCTCCTCATTTCTCATATAACTGGCTTCTCTACATGAAAGCACAGACTATAAATAATATTGGCTCTTTAGCTTAAAAAATGCATATCCTGATGAATATCCTGATGAATATTTATTCAGCACATTAAAAATACCATCCATGCCTGGCTTTCATTTGGCTCATAAACCTGAATATTGCGAAAAACTAAAGACAATATTTATTCAGCACATCAGCACAGCATCAGCTGAGGAAACTTCATATTTCTGTTTAGGATACGTGCACACTTCCTATTACTTCCCTGTCAAAACACTTCAGAATCTCTGGAAGTATTTCTTTGAGACAGGAAGGACAGTTCCCATTTCACAGCTGGAGAGATGTAACAGACAGATTTATGACATTTAATTTCCACTAATTCCAGTGCAGGTAGATGCTGAATAGTTCATTAAAATCCAGCTGCACGTCAGTTGCCCAGGGTCACAGAGGAGCCTCACAAAGTGTGATTTTCAGAGTTGTGGATCAGCAGTGAACCTGCTGGAACACAAACCTTCCTGATTTTCCCCTCATGCTGAGGGAACTTTATTTTAAATACCATGACCAGGTGTGTACAGCAGCATTAGCTTAGGTTTTCAGATGAGTCTGGAGCCAACCCTTCCCCATTATCCATCAACCACAGTGGTATTTGCTCTCTCACTCTGCTTTGGAGCCACCTGGATCTTCAAGCAAGAAAACTGAAATAATTTCTTAATTACTGGCCTTGGCAGTGCCTCCCAGCTCCTGTGATGGATGCAGGCTCCAGTTACCTTTTCCTGTTCTCTTGGAACAAGATGCAAACACAAACTGCCTCTGGCACCTGAGATCCCGATTTTCCTGGGAGGAGCCAGTGCTGTGTCTGGAGAGGGATCCTGCAGTTTCACTCTTCCCTGCATGAGGCAGTGATGTTTGTGTTTGCAGTTACACCCTGCCCATGACAGGGCTCTGCTAACAATTAATATCAAACCTCTTCAGCTTTGGTGTTGAGTCACTCCACAGCTCTTTTTCCTTGTTCATTCCAGTTTGGATTTGAAGAGATACTCTTTTCCACTGTGATTTCTGAGCATCTCTGAGTAAGGAGTTGCCCAGATTCTACAGTCCAGACTTTCTCATCCTCCAAGATCATTGAGAAAGTTAAGCTTGTTTTTTCCCAATTCCATGTGTCTCCTTCTGAATACAAACTTTTCAAAACATCCTCTCTTCAACAAGATGTGGTTCCTACTGTGTCCTGCTGGCATCAGTGAGTAGAGAATGTCCTGGTCACAGTCAGGGATGCTCTGACCAAGAAATGTGTGGGGCTCCATCCTCTCCCTTTGCTTTATTCCATCACTCTGGCTTTGCCAGAATCATCCCCGATTTTCCCTGAAATAACAAAAAGAAGAATTGGCCATTGGAGTGGGAAATTCTTCCCACTGTAGATGGAAATAGGACTTCACTTGTCACTACTGCTTTCAAATGAATTTCTAAATGAAAAAAAAAGCCTTTTACACTGTCAGGACTGAAACATGGGGATGACAGGTTCTGTTGGTTTTCCATCAGTTACAGCCTGTGTCAGCAGCTTTGCAGGATCCAGGATACACTCCAGTTTCTACACTAAAAGCTATTTCTTTACGTTGCCTTTCTGCTAGGAGCAACTGTGAGTGCCAGTGCCTTGTAATATGTTTGCTATTATTTTTTTCCATATAATTCTGTAACATGTTCAAGATTTGTTGGTGCAGCTTCCACAAACACCTTGTATTCTTTTCCTTATCTCTCCCAAATGCAATTCAATTAAGTAGTTTGATGGTGTTTGTATTAATCTAAGCAACATTCTTGGCGAGGTGACAAGCTGTACTGGACTGAGATTTTTTGGGTTTATGATAGTCCTGGCTACAGCTGATGGTTTTTAAAGAAAATGTCTGAAAACAAAAACAGGGGTGCTTTTAAACATGAGATTGCTATCTCTGGCTATGTAGAAGCTATTCTGGGCAAGAAGCAAATATTACAGGATAAAAAAACCAAACCACCCTTTCACAGATATCCTGCAAAATACATCAAAAAAATTCAAAAGTACAAACAGTAGTTCTATCTGTTACTGCTTTCTTTGCAGAAGCATCTTGAAACCCTAATTAAGCACTAAAATCTCTTTTTTCAGGCTCTGTCAAGGACTAAAAGATGCCACCTGCCCACACAATCCATAGATAAGATTCACTGATGTTTGATGGAGATCAGGGAGGATGATGAACTGGTGATCTACAGTTCTGAAAGAAATAGGCAAGTTTAGTATTTTCTCTTCTCTTTTATATTAATATGCTCATCCCCCCTAATCCTAGACATGGTACCTTTATCACGTCTTTGTAATTAAGTCAGAACTTAGAACTGTGGTGCTTGCCTTGCCAGGTGTTTACAAATCCCCCTGCATGCCTGAGCTGCTGCATCACTGGGCTGATTTGCAATAACTCCTCTAACTCAGCTCCTGCCCTTTCATCAGGGGGGGTTTCAACTGTGACATTCTGGGGCACCTTGCAAATGCCCAGGGGAACAAAAAAAAAGGGAATGCAGAGTGTATCGAGATCACTTTCAGCATCTGCATAGTCAGGGTTTGACCCCAGGTCCAAGGAAGGGTTTCTTGTTTAATTGCATTTCTCTGTGGTTTCACTTCTGGACAATAACCTCAGTGTGACAGAATCTCAGCAGATTTCAAGTTGGGAAATTTCACACTAACCCCAAGTACATTTATCTCATCAGGAACTGCAGTTTGACACATCAAATGTCTCCCTGAGCCATGAATTAGGCATTTTGAAACACTGAACAGAGAGAGGGAAACTGATCTCAGATTTTTGTTTCTTTTTTGAAGTATCCATTACCACAGTGTGCAGAGCATCTGCTCTGTTTATGGGATTGATAGGTTTTAGTAGTGAAAACATTTATCAGAATATGTAAAATGCTCATAGAGAAAGTTACATATTGAAGGCCAGGTGCAAACATTAATTCCTTCTCTGTGCTTGAAAGTGTTCATTTGTTGGTTTAAATGGATTCTACCATGTCCTCCATACTTTTAGAAATTCTTTGAATAAAACCCTTTGGAAAAGCAGCCAGGATGGAATGAGGTAGACAGAGGACAATGCAGATATATTTCTTATCAGTCATTGCTGCTGTCTCTTCTGCATAAAAAACAGTGGACAAATAGAATGTTTTCTATATACAGGACATAGCTTAAGGGAAAAAATCTGAATATCTGCTTAAGATTTTCATATTGGCCTCCTCACATCCCTTTTCCTCAGTGCTGCTCTGTAGCCATTAAGTGACCCTTTCCTTGTGTGATGCTGATGAGGAAAGGGCTTTTTCTTGAGAAAAAACCTCCTCTCCTCTGACCATATCAAAATATACATTTTGTAAGCAGATTTGTTTTCAAATAGGGTATTAATAATCCTTCCTTGGTGTAACTCCCTGGTACTGAGAGGTCGATAACTGGCCTACTTATGCCATCTCCTGGGTAATTACAGAACTGTCTCTACACAGGGAAAGCCTCTATCGAGCAGTGTTAATAATTATCAGTGCCTTGAAATAATTTGCTAATTGAATCCCTGAAGCAATTTTTTTTCTTATTTTATAGAATTTAGAACAATTCAAAACCTACAGGATTATTAATAGCACATTATATTCAACTATTTTAAATAATCATTTGATTGTACCAAAAAGATCTTTGTAACTGCAGTCCCCACAATACTGATATAATTTGTGAAGTTCTGTTCTATAAAAAAATACTTTTTTGTACTGATATTTTGCAAATGGGAGCTCTATTTGCTCAAAAGACTGGGGTTTAATCTCTTGGGGATGATCAGAAAGAAGGAACAGATGTTAGCTGTGTTGAAAAATATTTTGCTGGACATAACTGTGCTGTGGGACACTCCATTTCTGATGCAAGTAGTACAAGAACCTACAAAGAGCAGATGATGTTGTATGTGCTTCTGGAAATTTTAGCTTTGCTGTTCTATTCATTCATTCCATCACTCCTGCCAAGTCTCACACTGGACAATTACACCTGTCTAGGGGACAGGGGAAAAGGCTGAAGGGCCTTCACTGTCTTCTGGAACCTCATTTTGCTTCATTTTCCATAGAATAGAATGATTTTCTTGCAAACTGGGTTTGCCTGCAGCATCCTCAGTGAGAGAGGTGGCACAGGCAGAGCAGAGAAAATGGTGGGATTTATCCTTCAGAGTAAAAAAAACTTTGAGTTTCAGTTCACACCTCACAGAGTAACTGGGGATAGCTGATTTCTACAAGTGTTAGGGAAAACAAAATGGGCAACTGAAATACCAAATAGTCACATTTTCCCAGTGCTTTCTGTTTTTTGAGAAATGTCCAGTCCCTAAGAATTCTGCATTCAGCACAGTGTTTAATAATTACAGTAGACATTGAGAGTTCTGTTATTCCAGGCACCAAGGAGGGGTCCTGGGCAGGCCCAGGTCAATGGGCCACGTTTCTCTAACAGGAGCAGATGTTTCCATTGTGCAGCCTTCTCACCACTTTTGAAAAGTATGAAATAATGGGAGTGCAAAGAGCAGAAGCAGCACAAGGAAGGGATGTTCAGCACCTGCTCGATGGTGCTTTGCATGTGCCTTCCCTCAATTTTCCCCAAGCACCAGTTTTCTGTCCAAGTGCTATTACAGGCTGAAGAGGAAAGCCATTGGAATGGCATAAATCTCTCATTGTTCTCAGCTGTCAGCATCAGCACATGTTAAAAAAGGAAAAGCCTATTTCCAGTTTCTTTGAAGGTGATCATGGCCTTTGGACTCCATTGGGAAACTTTGCTACTACCACACGTGGTACAATGTCTCTCAGAAAACCTTGAGAGAAGCCTCCACCTTGGTCTGTGGGGTTTTTTTAAACACTAATCCAACACTCTGCTACTAAGTGTTTAATTATTAGGACTGTAAAATACAACAACACCTAAGGCATTAATAGCAGGAACTAATTATAACCCTCTCAGCATGTGGTTTCCCCTTCACTTATAAAATCTCTTGTCATTTATCTGTCCTTTAAGTGACTTCTTGTAAAACCTTAATCAGGACAAATGGATCTTTCAGAGGGAAGAAAATGACCCCAAACCGGCACAGAAAGATTTGATTAAAACTCATAGTCCTTCTGTGGCAGCCCAAAGATCCCAGGGGATCCCATTGCTCAGCAGAGTAGAGGAAACAGCAGACAGGGAAGAGCTTTCTGTCTGAGACAAAAAGACTTTATCACTGACGTGCTGACATCCCCTTTCTGTAGGACCAGCCTGTGATCAGTGCCTCTTGTTTCCTTTAAAACTCAGCATCAGAACTTTGGTTCCAGCCTGATTAATTTCCCCTTTACTGATTGTGTGTCATTTGCTTTTAAGTAAGATCTTTACAAACGAGGCAAAACAAAGACAGAGATGAAGATTGTACAGAGATAAACATTTGTGCTGCTGGGACTCCCACTGGCTTGGGCACAGCAGGGGCCAGCAGTAATGGGGGTTCGCAGGAGTCCTGATTAGACCTCTCACTGTGAGCAGGTAATTGAAACACTACAGCAGTGGGAAAACAGCAAGCCATGCAGGTACTTGGTTTAAAGCAGACCCTGAACGAGCCAGAGGCTTCACACACTCCCTGTGCCAGTGGGAATGAGCCAAGCCTGGGCTGGATAACACACAGAGAGCACTCGGGGCCCTTCCTGTGGGCTCTGCTCGACTCCTCTGCCTGGCGTGGGGAAAAAAGCACAAGCAGAGGGGCCTTGGGAAGAAACACAGCACCTGCCTGTGCTGAAGGTGAAATCCACAGCCCAGGCTTGCCGTGGGGCACTGCAGGGATGGGGGGTCCAGCAGGGACAGAGCATCCTCCAGGAGAGCCTCTGAAAGCTCCCTCGGTGACGGGAGAGTGATGGTTCCCCCTCACCCGTGGAGACAGGGCAGCAGCAGCTGTGAGACCCAAACTGGGCAGCTTGGGTGTCATGGCAATATTCACTGTGAGGTGTGGCACAAGTGAGCCTGCTGCCTCCAGCTCTTCCTTCTTGGTTTGTCTCCTGGAGTCGCCTCCCATGGCTGAGAGCCATTCACTGAGCAGCTGCCTGCAGTAGTGCCTTAAAACTGTGATTGCTGCAAATGTGTGATGTAGGGGAGAAAAGTGCTGGTTTATGCCTCGTTTTCACTTCTTAGTAATCATTGTTCCTCATGAGAGCCTCTAAATAATCCTTTTTGATTGTAGTAATTTGTTAGTGAAGCTGTTTCTCATCAGCCTGGGCCTCCCTTCTGCCAAACTCCTCTAAAAACTTACTGGAGTCTCAAACAGAAGTTTGTTTTTTAAAACAATGGGAGATTAATAATCTAATTTAGGTTTCCTTCACTCCCCTTTGAGGAAAAATGTCAACTCAAACCTAATGCACAGATGGAGAAAGAAGTAATTGTCATATGGAGCTGACACACATACCTACAGCCCAGACTCAGTGCTGGAGTTTTGCTGTGTTCCAGATCCCCCCAGCTGATGTATGACAGATTTCCTGTCCCTGTGTTGGCAACAGGATTCATATCAACTTTCAGCAGTTTGAGTGGTTATTTGGGTGTTTGTACCATGTTTTGTCATTGCTACATAAAAGTATTCAGTGGAGTTCAAGTGTCACATCACCAAATTACTGACTGCAAATGCTTAGTGAGAAAAAAGAGGAATATTTTTGGCCAGGTAGTTGCATAAATGACAGGGCTTGGTGGGAATTATGACTATAATGATACTTCAGTTATTACAGTGACAAAAGGGGATTTTGAACATCCAGATCCATTCTACAGGTCTCTTTTTAATTACAGGAGCTGACTTAGAATTGCTGTGCATCTGTCCCTTACATTTGCTGCTTCCATCACTGTTTGTTCCCAGAGATTTTGTACTGGTTTGATGTGACCACAGCAGAGCACACTTCCCTCAGGTCTGCTCAAAAGGAATAGGCTAAAAGCTGCTGCAAAGGTCAACATTGTTGGTGAAAGGCAAAATACTCGTGCAGCACCATTGATAAGTGCCACTCTTTAGGTTGCCACAGCTCTCTGTGTGACTGTGGTAAACTGAGCAGCTCCTTCAGCCTAAATTTCTGCTCTTTAAAGTGCAAATATTGCATCTTTATCTGACAATGGTGCTGGGAAGCTGTGTTAGCTCAGTGTGTGCAGCTCTTCAAATCCCTGAAGAAGCTGAAACACTGAATGTTGCCACCTGTGTGGGCACAGGGTGTGCAGTTGTGAGAACCTCCAGGGAATATTCTCATTTCCCAAGAAATAGGGTTTCATTAAAAGAGTTTTTTGTCCCATGCAAGAGAGAACTTTACCAACATTAACAACCGTGGGTCTGATCACATCCCATGTTTGGGTGAGTGCAGGCACGGTGTGCTCCAAACCCAACACGAGTTTACACCAGCAATGAGCACACAGAACACTTCCATGATTATTTTCAGCTTTGTGTAATTTTTAGAAGAAACAGCAAAGCACAGCATAACTCTAATCTTACCAACATGGTTATCATCTGCAATAAAAATGTCACCTCAAGTGTTAGCAGCGCTGCTAAATCACTGGCCTGACTTGAAGCCTTCCATCTGGAGTTAGAAGTTAAGGACAGTTTATCACAGGAGTGATTTATTGTGTAAACAGATCTTGCTGCTGGCATTTAGGAGAACGTGGCTGCCTGCCACTCAGCCAAATTCTTTTATCACACTTGACTGAAGTTCCCAGCCTTGAATTATTAGTTAATAATATCCGAGCGAAAGCATAATTTATTGTTTGAGTAAACTTTGAAACATAAAAACAGTGTCTTAGCTCCCAGACTTAGTGCTTGCCTTAGGCAAAGCATTTTTCTTTCAGCACAAAATTGTAATAGAACAGGAGTAAGATTTGTAACTAATTCCAGCACTTCCTGCATGTATAACTTACCTAATGGCAGAACACAATCTCCTGAGCTGTTCTTCCCTCATTTCTGAATTGTAAGACCAACAGCCTTCATGAGCAGAGGTCAATCACACACAGTCAGACATGTCCAAACCTCCAAGTTTAAAAGTAACACATCTGTGGTTTCCTGATAGGGAAATTTGATACCATCCCTTTTTTATCATTTCATCTGTTTTATCAGCAGGGCTGAGGAAACCCACGAGTTTCCCCCTCAGAGGCACTTGTGGCTAATTTAGAGCAGGAAGTTATTTCATTGAAAGGAATAACCTTGTCTGACAACAATTCCTTAGCATTTAGGGTATTATTTACAGCAGTGCCATGATACCAACAGCCAGCAGATGCCAGCACACACACGAGGACCAAAAGTGCCTCTTTCGTGCTAAAGGAGGGATGGTGCACGTGAGAAATGAAGCCCAATCCTCAAAATTTTAAGAGTTTAATAAGGGCTAATAAGGAACAGATCAAATAAAGCAAAAGTAACAGTTCTGGGTGCGTGGCAACAGCCAGAGGCACCCCCAATTCTTTAGCAAGCAGTCCTCGAGACTGCTGAATTGCTTTACTTCCCCAAATGAGTGCACATTTTCAGAGCCCGTTCACCACAACTCTGCCTCAG
Organism: Ploceus nigricollis; assembly: GCA_013399945.1. Classification (NCBI taxonomy): domain Eukaryota; kingdom Metazoa; phylum Chordata; class Aves; order Passeriformes; family Ploceidae; genus Ploceus; species Ploceus nigricollis. Next base: position 631,751 of record VXBC01000598.1, on the reverse strand, counting down.
GTTGCCACAGCATTGCTGAAGTCCACAGCTACAGTCTGGGAGGGTCCAGCAGGGAGGCAGTCCTGGGTGGTCTTCTGATGCCACTTCAGACTTGGTTTTCTGCTTTTATGGCATTTTGTTCTCTGCCTGGGCTGTCTTGTGCCTGGGTTATACTTGTGCCTTGCGCAGGCTGAGCTAGAGCAGAGGCTGGACAGAGCTAAAGAATAAAGCAGGGATTTATTGAAAGGATCTCCTCCATGGATCCACCTTGGGCAGCACAAGAGCCCAGCCAGGGCTGCACCCAAGATGAACCAAAATGGTCCCAAAATGCACGGCCGCTCACGGGGGCTCTCCCTTTGATCAGTTCTGCTCCATTTGCACCTTGGGGTTCATTGTCCAGTTCCAGCTTTAGCCCATGCAGTCCCATCCTGCTTGTTTTTCTCTCTCCAGCCCACGTTGTTTGTGCTCTTGGGCCTGAGATTTGGATCATTTGTCCTTGGTCCCCAGCTGGAGAAGGAATTGTTTTGTCTCCCTGCTCTGTGCAGAGAGCTCACCATCCCCTAACGTGAAGCCCAGACCCACACACTAAAGCAACACAGAATCTGAAAAATATAAAAGCTAAAACCTGAGGCATCAATACACTTTGCAAGAGCAGTCATGTCTTGTTATACATCTTCTGCAAGCCCACTTACATCTTGTGATGGCCTTGCTTCATGCACAATTTTAGTTATACTGTTCACAAAAGCAATTACAATTTGGTCCGTATCTACAAAAGCAGTTACAATTTAAAATCATTTGCAAAAGCAAATTTATAATAGTGAAAGCCAACTGGTACATAGCAGATTGTAACAGTGCAGAGCTGTCCCAAGTGTGTGAACCCAGAGGAGAAGTGAACTTTCTCTTCAATGTTTCATTGTCATATAGAAAAGACATAAAATATGCATTGTACTAAACTTAATCCTGGATTTGAAGAGGCCACTTACTGGAGAAAGGACTATACCCTGGTCTAGCAGGTGACTGCCTTCTCTCTTCAAAGCTGACTTATTTCCATATGGAACTCTGCCTCCAATTTCAGGCCTAGTTGATCCAGGCTTTTTCCCCTTTGCATACCAAATTGAGGATCCTTAATATCAGATCTTCTATTTGTGTCAGTGTGCACAAATATGCCAAAATCCCCCCATCACCTCTGCACAGTGGAACCTGGAGACATGCCAGGATTTTGGCTGCCCACATGAAACAGTGCAGGCAGGAAGAATGCAAGGCCAGGTGCTCATGCTGCAAACACTGCAATGCTTTCAAGTACAGATGGTCCTTTTTTCTGAAACTGTCATTGCTCCTGCCAAAAGCCTTTGCAGCACCATAGTCACAGCCTTCTGACATTAACTGAGTGATGCACATCACTTCTGACAGATCTCTTCCAGAGCAGAAAACATTGGTCCCAGAGTGTTCAAAAAATCATCAGGCAAGTCCTCACTGCCAATGGAGATGGAGCAGGGGGAGTTTCTGGGCTCTAACTCTCCTTCCTTGATGTATCTGCAAGGTTCACAGGTGTCCCCACAATCTTCCAGTAATACACTTTCTAAAGAAGGGAAGAAACAATGCAAGCCAGCACAAAAGCTCCTACTGCCCTTTTGAAAATTAAAGAAAATTATGGCATGCAAATTAGGCAGGGATTTACAGAGAAGAATAGGAGTCTTTGACAAGGAAGAGTTCTACAGGAAGACTCAGCTGCAAAAGTTCCAGAGCCTGAACTTTCCCCAAGGTACAAATGGGGCAGGAAAGGGCATTTGAGCTGTCCTGGACCAGAGAGATGGCAAGTGACCTTTACTGGTAGGGCCTGCAGTCAGACCAAGTAGGGCAAAGGACAGGACTATAAACATGCAAGGTCAGACAGGGCAAGGCAAGAGGAATTTGAATTTCCCTGACAGCACAAGTGCAAGAGCAGGTGACAAAACTTTAACCCTGCTCAGGCACAGAAAGCATTTTAGCCCCCAACCTGAAGGACAATTCCACCAAGGAAAAAAGGTATTTTCAACAAAGTCTTGAATGTTTTCCCATCAAATATATCCCTTGCTTTCAATTGCAGTGCTTCTGAGATGTGGGCTCAGAGCAGCTGGAGCCAGAGCAGCTGTCCAGTTTTGCAAGCCCTTTCTCCTGTGCTTACAGGAGACAGAGGAGGAGTTCAATGCTCATTTCTTACCTGAGCCAGTGTTCTGTCCACTGTCTGTGTGAAGCAATCCAGGTGTCTTGCTTGGGATGTCTCATAACCAGTGGAACAGCCATTCTGGAGAACAGCCACACTATCTCAGGTGTGACCAGCATAAAGCCACCTTCTGACATTTCTTTCACTTACAAAGAACTCCAGTTATCTTTCTCTCTGTTATTTCTTTTGTGCTGCCTTCTCCAGTTACTCCAACAAGTAACAGTTATTTTCTAATTGAATGATATTGCATTATTCTTCCCACTGTTATTAACACCTATTATCCCTAATTCTCAGGATACCACATCCCTTGGTATAAAAAAGGACATTTTCATCAAGAACCAGGCAGTTACCTCAGCAATCACTTCTTTTCCAGCCTCCACAGACACAGGTGTTGGAGGAGCACTGTGTGTGATGTCCAGCCCAGCCTGCACACAGGGACAGGGATGGTGTTAATTAGGAATTGAACTAGGTGTGAAGGATCACACCTCTGCAGACTATTCCATTTTCCACTCTCATTTACTCCCTTGTTGCACACACCAGGATGTGTGTGTAGTAGAGTGACAGGAGATGCTGTGCTTCCTCACCTGTCAGACTCACCAGCAGGATGAGGCACCTGGAAAGGTCCTGCTGATTCAGAAAAGGGGTAGAGTGGTGACAGTCTGGCACCAGTGGCATTATCCAGCCCATGCAGAGCACAGCTCCCCACACAGGCTCAGTGGCAAATTTTGCTCAGTACCAAAACCAGAGGAAACATAATTAAAGAGGTGATCAGTAGCACATCCAGCCACACAGCCCCGGTGGGGTAGTGTGGATATATGCTCTCACACTCACCTCAGAAAAAGAACTTCTGCTCACTTCATTGTAGTTGATTAAAGTCTGTTCACCTTCCTGGGGTGGAGCAGTGGCTTTGCTTTTAGCCCCTGACCTGTAACACTGGCAAAGCATGATGCTGGAGACTGTAAAGGAGAAAGGGAAAGGTGAAATGGGCACTGGGAATAGATTGGCTTGGCTCAACACAGTGGGGGGAGAGGTTCCCAGCCCACTTCCAGAGGAGATCCCTTGGGAAACCCCAGCAATGCAGTGCAGATGGAATTCTTGGTTGGAGTGGAGAGACTGAGCAGGCAGACAGAACAGATCATGCACGGGTAACCAGAGGAACAGTGCTCAGATAATCTATTATTTTTTCTTCAGATAAGGAATCAGCAGTTCTTCTCTGCAGCATTAACTAACATGAGCTGGTGCAGAGGAACCAGCTCTAGAACAAGTTTAACCTCCATGGGAGAAGTTAATTTCTTCCAGTTTGCCAGGACACAGAAAATATCAAAAAATTCAAGTATTCAATTGTATTCAATGCAAATAAAAATACTTGCTATGTTGTACTAGAGTTTAGCTTAATGACAATTTACATTTGCCAGTCATCATCTAGCTACAAAACCATCATGATTTTAGTGGATTTGAGCTCAAGAGCTGCAATTGCAATGAGACACAGTGGTCAGATGACAGAGAACCTGCATGTCTAACTTTGTTGCTTACCCAATAGTAATAAGAAAGCCATCAGCATTATCACAATGGCACCACTTCAGTGTCACTGCTGCTTGTAGAACTGGTGAATATTTACATGTGTGTCCCTCTGGGCAAAAGCAGAGCCTGATGTGCTGGTTCTGCCTTGTGGAAAATCCTTGCCTGTCCTGAATAATGATGGGCACCAAATAGGTTATCTCTCTAATGTAATCTCTTCACAATGGCCTAAGTTTTTGATGGTGCAGTGTAGCCACCAGCTTGCCTAAATAGCACTCCACAGACAGACTGAGAAATGCTAATTAAATCACCTAAAGAGTGATGAGGTAGCAATAATATGTAATTTGTCTTTATTTCTTATAATAAATTGGTCACTGGTTGAGAGCTGCAGTAGGTGACAGCTGGGGACTTCCATGGTCACTGGCTTTAATCAGAAGGTTGAAACAGTTGGCAGTCTGAAAAACAGAAACAAAGAAGTTCCTGGAACTTAGTTAAGAAGCAGATCCCACATTTTGTCAGCCACAGCTGGATGTGAGACTCTCCTTCCCCTTGTACCTGGTAACTGTGTAGTGAACAGGTATCATGCATGAATGATGAGAAGATGCTAAATGTACATCACCTTGTAATCCAGGCATCCTGATAGAAATATTGGTCCTGGGGTCGGATCAGTGTTAAATGTGAGTCCCTCTGGAGAGGGCATTTGCATGCTTACAGAACAGGACACCTGTGAGTTCACACTGCCCACTTCATCTTTGTCCAGAGCTGCGACTTGGAAAACTGGCTCATCTAGGATGAAGAATTGATGAGATATTAATGGGAATGTTTAGTCTCAGTGTGGAGTTCTCAGGCCTGTCTGCAGGCTCTTTAATCAGACAAATGGTTGAAACGTAGGAAACAGGAAAATGTCCCTAAACTCATGAGTGTTTAATTAAAAGGTAGAGAGAGGAATAGGTTTAGTAGGAAAGGGATAATAACAAGGAATTAGGAACAGAAGAGTCATACACAAACCAGCAGCAACCCTTGTTTGGGTGGCACTTACTTTACTGTGGTTCTCTCTTATTGTAGTGTCATATTCTTCCATGGAAAACTCTGGTGCATTGTCATTGATATCTTTAACCTTTATCTTGAAAAACATGGGGTGGTCCAACAGCTCACCAGATTTTCTGTTCTCAATATTAAAACAAATCTAAATGAGTAGCAACACAGACATCAGAATGAACTGAACAACACAATTTAGATATCAGAATAGAACAAAAACCTTTCATTTTGAAGCTGCTTCAGTCAAATTTGCTTAGCATTGGCTTTCAATCACATGATTAAGTCATTATTTCACCTTACAAAAGTAGTAGATTCGTAATGGTCATTCTGGGCCTCAAACAACATTTTTAAAAGTAAAAAAAAGATTTTTACTGGAAATTGATTATTTGAAATGGCTGCCTAAAAGGCAAGATGTTGCACAGAAAACCATATGGAAAATTATAATTTGGGTACAGTTAATCCACAGAGACCCAAATAGAAATCATTACAGAATAAACATAAGGAGACCACAACTGAAAAATTTTTTTCAGGAGGAAAACAAACCCACACTCCCATATTTCATTCATAAACTTGTTATCACATTTCTTTCATTGCACTTCCTGCTTGTGAACACTTTTCTGCTTTTTAAGGAGAAACATATGCTTCCTCTTATGTAAAGTTACAGTGACAGAGCTTTGCAGCTCCTCCAGGATTACCCAGTTTTTGTAACACATGACTGTCTGCTTGCATTCTCCTGATTAGGAGGCTGTGTTTACAACTCAGTGTTCTGGCCACTGGAGCTGTAACAGATTTTGAATTTCAGGACAGCTTTTAAAGTTTTTAGGTTATGATCAGGGGTGATCCCAGAAAGATCCAAAAGAAGTGTGCAGATGTTCGTGGAAGTTCAGACAAGCCACAGAGATTTATAATGAAAAGTGATGTTTGGTCTTTGCTGAGCCAATCAATCTAGCAGTTATTTTTAGGTGCCAGATAAGAAAAGCAAGTAATGAGAATACCCATTTAACATAATTATAGGTGTGTCTCTTTCCTGTGAAGTATGTAGCCACGAGAGAACACTTAACCTTTGCAGACAGCTGCAAGTGTAAAAGTAAGGTGTGTTACCTGGAAAGTTGGGGTCCTCTCCCTGTTGATGGTGTGATGGACATACATGTCCATCCTCCTGCCGTGCCACCCGTGCAGCCAGACCCCCTGCCCACATCCCAGCCCACCTGCAGGAGCAGCAGGATGATGAGCAGCTCCAAGGGGCACAGCAGGACCATGGGGGACCTGAGAAGATCCTGCCGTGGAAGGTGGGAGCATCCAGGTGCAGCAGAGCCAGGTCTGATGGCTCCCTGAAGCCCAGGGCTTTTCCACCAGCATTTCCACCTGTGTCCAGCCCTGTGGGCAGCCCCAGAGGACCACGGGTATTTCCATCCCATCAGACAAAGTGAAAAAAACTGAACTGTTGTTTCTGTCAAACCAAACTGGCTCCAAGCAACGCTCAGCCCTCCTGTGGTGTTGGGTTGCTTCAGTCAGTCTGCACCTGCCACTTCCACCACAATAAATGGGCCGTGGCTGCCATTTTACTGCTGTTTTACAACTAACAGTAAACACGTGCCTTGATTCAACAGCTCCTTGGAAATGCCATTCTCTGATAACTTCACCACTGTTTGCTAAGAATAAACACACAACTTTACTTTCAAAAGGAGCTGGGTTTATCTGGGTTAATGCCCAGAAAAGCTGCTTCACTATGATTTGAAACAAGAGCAAGTTCTGTCAAAGCTTATTTGAAAGCTGATGTGTCTGTTCCACCCAAAGGCCACCAAGCAAGGATGAACTTGTATATCTGGAGAGGAACTTCCCACCCAAGGTGGGAAAAATATGTTTTACCTAAAACTTCATAAGGAAGCAGGAAATTAAAAATTAAGAAGAAGAGAGTGGCAGAGGGCAGGGGGAAGGTTCTGGCTTCGGTGAAAACACCTCTTACAGCATTTTCCATTCTTCTGACTTGCTCTTACTGGGCACAAGGTCTTTTAAATAATTTAGTGTTCTGGAAGTTGTGAAAGGAAGAATTGTGGAAGAACTGATCTGTTCAGGTGAGAAGAAAAGCAATAGATCGTGTCAAATAGGCCACACTCAGTTACCTGAGTGTGGTCAGGAAGGCTGGAGGGATCTTCCAAATCTCACAAATAACAGCAACACGTTAAATAGCAGGGCAGGACAGGAAGTCTTGGACAGCAGGAAAACCTCAAATAGCAGGAATGTTCTTACTGTCAAGTTGTTGTGGGATATCTCACAAGGGAGCTTTGTAAAGCTTACATTACATATTACAGAAATAGCAAAACAAAGTCATTTTTCAGCAATAGAAAATAGAACATTTCACTCTCCCTCCCTTTATTTTCCAGTGGATTAGCCTGAGCTGAACTCTGTGTGTGAAATTAGGTTATACGCATTCTGTACTGCAGGAAAAATCCAGTCAGGGTTTTGCTCTATTCTGTTGTCCAGGAGACATCCAATCTGGCTTTTGCTGTACTGACTCCATTCCGGAATCTGGCCAAAATCCAGTCCGGGTTTTTGCTTTTGCCGAGTCCATTCCGTACTCCAGCCAGAATCCAGTCCGGGTTTTTGCTTTTGCCGAGTCCATTCCGTACTCCGGTCGGAATCCAGTCCGGGTTTTTGCTTTTGCCGAGTCCATTCCGTACTCCGGCCGGAATCCAGTCCGGGTTTTTGCTTTTGCCGAGTCCATTCCGTACTCCGGTCGGGATCCAGTCCGGGTTTTCGCTTTTGCCGAGTCCATTCCGTACTCCAGCCAGAATCCAGTCCGGGTTTTCGCTTTTGCCGAGCCCGGTCCGGGATTGCCCGCGCCCTGGATCCCGGATGGAATTGCCCGAAGATGAAGGGAAATTCCGTATTTTTCTGGCTTCCCTTGGCCAGCAGGAGCCGGGCTGTGCTGAGCTACCCCCTCCACCCAACAGCACAATACTGGAATTCCAAGAAAATTCAGTGGTGCCATCTTGAGAAAAAAATACAACTCAGCAACAAACAGGGCAGTATCTCACTTTTATTGTAGCAAATATACGGGACCTTTGAATGACAAGATCACTTTCCCAAGGAATTACTAGCAAAAATATCCACAAAAAGTTCAAATAAATAAGAATACATGAATACCAACATCAAAAGCTGGTCTGCAAATCCTCATTTAATCAAGTTCAGTCCTTTCCAGCGTGGTCTGTTTATTTTTCAGATGAAAAACCACTAATGCAATGGGAGCAACAAAGGCGCAATACCTTTAAAATAAGGCAAAAAATAGTGCATTCTAGGCAATTTCATACTGTAGAAATTTCATGTATCAGCTCCAAAAAAGCACATACTGGCTGAAAAAACTGTCAAAATTCTCTCAGAATTCTAACAAGATCCTTTAAATAGCAAATAAAATGTCAAAGTTACCTCAAACAATGAATGAAACACAGAAAGGACAGGAACAGTGACAGGATGAGGGCAGATCTCGGAGTCTGGAGTCAAACAGGACAGCTTAGCCCAATGGCATCAGCACAACCCTCCCTGCAGCATTATCCTGCTGAATCCAACTGAAAACAAGGTGGGAAAACATTACTGCCCTCAGCATGAGATGCAAGCAATGGAGAGAAAAGGAACATGGCAACAGAAAAACAATATTGCTTTAAAAATTAAATATTTAAATTTTAAAGGAAAGCAGTTTATACATATTAGAGTGAAATTGTGTTTCTTCCCATCTTCTAACAGGGTCATTTCACTGAAAATAACTGAGTTGTTCAAAGTTTATACTCGTGCAACTGAAGCAGAGTCTGGCTGTTTGAAATACAACCTGAGCATATTTGTTCTGTAATTAATACTGCAGAACACTAAACCTTTACATTCTCTAGCAAAAAAAAATAAATCACTCTGTTTAAAAATCTCACATCACAGTAATCTGTTCTTCAAGAAGCATCACCAGTGCTAGGCTTAGATCCATATGATCATATTGCTAAACCCTGTAAAAAAAAAGGCTAATAGCCACACAAACACAGTGCTGGGGAAGTATCTTAAGTAATTAATTTTAAACTGAATGTGTTTGATGGAATAAATTTTTCTGCTCTGTTCAGAAGTGCTTCTAAAGACAATATCCAGCAATACAAAATTAAGGAAATATAAACCATAGTCCTCTTCATAAAAGGAGATATTTTCATCTGTAGGCCCAGAACACGGTGAAGGTAAAATGGAAACAAGATAAAACCCAGCCCTTGCAGGTCTGCTCAGGCCAAGAGCTCTTTGTTGAGGCAAACACAGAATTGCTGTTTCTGTGTGTGAACAAAGACAATCGTGTCAGAAGTATCAAATCAAAGACAGAAACTAGACTGGTGTGATTATCACGTGGGACAAACCTACTTGGCCAGATCCCACGTGGAGCCCAGTGATGAACAAGCTTTCAGACTTCTTCAAAGTGCCATCACCACCTCCACCTGCTTCCCTTTTTAGTCTCCAGTGACAGACTGGTGTCCATAAGATAACAAACACTACATTGAAACTTTCCTACCTCTGTGACAAAAGACTTTTCCCAGTGCCAATCACCTTTGCTCTGGTCACAGCTGGTTGAAATGGGGTTTATTTATTCTTAGAGAAGTGATCATGCATGCCTGTATCTACATGCCCTCCTTACAACCCAGGAAAGCTTCAATTTAGAAAATTTAGCATCCAGCAATATTCAATGCTATAACAACATGCTAAATTATTTACTGCATCTAACAGAATTTTTTTTAAAAAAAACTGTTATTCTGATTATTGCCTGGATCCTGCTCACCTCAGGTTTTGTGCTTGTAACAGTGAACTAGAACAGTGCATTAAAATCCTGATTATTGGCAAAGCAGCTCTCCTATTTTTCACTACTGTTCATGTGAATCAGGAAAACTTGGCTAAGGCTGGCTTGCAGAATTTGGCCAGAGCTTGAAATACTAGCACTGGGTGCAGGAACCTTTCATCTAAAAAAGCTGAAATACATGAGGCTGGACCAAAACAAAAGGGTGAAACAGCAACACTGGGATGTGCTGGTCCTCTGCAGCTGCTGGTGTTCAGTCCCATCCTGAGTGCCACCACACCTCTGCCACAGCCACCTTCTCTGGTCTTTGAGCTTCTCAGATTAAGTTTCACTTGAATTGCATAGAGCTGAATGTACATGCAACTACAAATCATTTTAAGTGTAACTTTACAAATACTGATTCTGCACATGTAATACTCTATTACATTCGTTTCCTTTACCAATTCAAAATTTCACATTTGGTCTGCAGTAGACTAGGAAAAAACCACTAAAAATATTTCTTAGACTATTCCTGAGCAATGTTTTTATGTACTGTAAAATACTCTACTTTATTACTACATTTCTTAATATTCTCACTTTTCAAACTACATATAAATTCATGCTTTGAAATTTTACAAAGCTGAAGATCTGGTAGGCACAATGAAAGATAGAAACAGCTAAGCATCTTAAAACCAAGATGAGCTCACCAAGAGAAGTGCAATTTAGCTATATACATAATGTACTCTTTAGTATTTGCTACTTTTTCATTTTCTATCACCATGTGAAGGATCCTCTTGCAGAATCTGGCCCATCAGGCCTCAGCTCACTTCTCATGAAGAGTGGGACTGGTGGCTGAGAAGGAAAATACACTGACCAGGATTTTAAAGTGAAAGTAAAAAACATTCTTTAGAATTTCATCTTAACAAGATCCCGTCCCCAGCTGCTGTGATTGATTTGAAATTGTAATAGATCAAGTGACACTTGAATATTCTCAGAACTGTCCTTTGTGTTCTCCTGTATCTCACAGACACAAGAGAAGACAGAAGGCCCAAGGACAGGACCTAATCCTGGTTGTACAATTTCTTTCTGCAGGAAATCTTACCTCCCTAAACCTTAAGAAGCCAAGCTAGACTGGACACAGGATAAATAAGAGTCATCTCAGATGACTAAAAATAGCTATCTTCTGTATCAAAATATATCTTTACTTGAAATTACAACACCCTTTAAATTTTTCCCTCAAGAGTCTGGTTTTTATGTTTTGAGAGGCCACCAGTTCTGAAAACTAGGCCATACAGTCTCTGCTAAAAGCCTTAGTGTGCATTACTCAAATATATCCATGTGCAATTTGAAATCTGGTCATTTCCCCTAAATGACAAAAAGCATCAAGGCCTAAAAATGAACTTCCAGGAAAGCTCTCTGTAAACACAGTGAAGATTCCAGGGTATAAAAATATACATTCCGTTTTCTTAATCTGTCATTATTGAAGCTATCTGGTCCCTAACACTTTGTCTTAAAAAGAATTCTTTCTGCATTAAAATATTTCAAAACATTTTCTCCATTCTTCTTCTTCTCAAAAAAATAATACCTATTTCATCCAAAAAATCCAATTCATCATCTTCTGTGAAGAATTAGAGTTGACTTTGCATAGATAACACGCTCCATTATTTTATAAAAACACCAAAATCAAACCTGTCTTACAAAAAGCCCATCTGGGCAAGGAGAAAGAGCATGGACTCTATTCCCTCACACCCAGCAGGGTAAGTACAAGGAACACTCAGCTGGTGCAGACAGGATGTTCTACACTTCTCTAAACTTCACACTGTGCTATTGTTATCTTCATTGAGCAATTATAAATATTTTTGAGGAAAGACCAGTGGAAGACATATGCTTTCAGAGAAAACATTTCCTGCTGGCTTAAGATCAAATCTATAGAAATGAACAGTGCTGACTCAAAACCACATGTCAGGGACATTTTTCCCAGTATCTTCCTATGAAGAAAAAATTCTTCTGCACTGGCCAGATGCTTTCTAGCAGTCAAGAAGCATCAACATTCACTAATGAATTTTCCCTCACTGAAATTTGCGTGGTGTTTGCTTTGTGCCATTTGTTTTTATTTTCCTGTCTGCTGTTGGTTTTTTAGGAGGAACATAATTGCTGGCATTGCCATTTTTCTTTGGATTTGTACACATGTATGTTTTTAAGCCTTTGATGGGAGCAGCTGCACCGTGAAATGCTGGGGTTTGCTTAGGGGGTCTGATGTTACCAACACTTTGGATTTTAGAGCTGCTCTCGGGGGGCTGCAGACTGAGAAGCTGCTGCTTTGCAGCTGGTTTCTTTTTCAGTTCACTCCTTACATCACCAGTTTGCCTCTGAGAAGATGCTGCACTCCCCATTCTCTCAGGAACTTTCAGGTGACCTGGATGGGAACGCACCTGGCGCGTCTCCTCCGAGCACGGCTCTGCCCTGTGACCCAAACAGCTCCTGGGCAGCCTGCTCACACTTTCCTGGGGCATTGCCTGCCTGCTGGGCACAGGGCTGAGCAAGGCTTTGCCTTTTCCGGGGCTCTTGAGGGCACGGGTGGGGCCGGGGGCAGTGTGGGGCCGGGCTTTGGTGGCCCTGCCCTTCTCGCTCTGCACCGTCTGCATCTGCAGCCACTCCAGCTGCACCAGGCGCTCCATGAACCTCTCCAGGGACCCCGTGGGCTTGGGGCGGAAATCAGTTTTCCCCTCCACGTGGACCAAGGTGGCCAGCTGCTTCAAGTCCCACGAGTTGAAAGGGGGTGGGAGGAAGTCGGGGTAGTAATATTCGGATTCTTTAAATCCCATTTCAGGGATGTGTTCCAAACAAACTGGGTCGATTTCTTCAGCTCTGAGGATGAGTTCTGGTGGAGTGCAGGGAGAGGGGGGAATGGGAATCCTTTCTGAGTCAGAGAGGTCACTGGCACTATCATCTTCAGCATCTTCTTTAATAATTTGTACCGATTCAAAATCAAGAAACATTTCACCTACAGATGCTTCTTGCCATTTCGAAGAGCCTGGACTGGCTTCAGCAATGTATTCTTCATGACTCTTCCCCAACTGCTCTTTTTTACTGCAATAAAAATGCTGCACTGGGACATCCTTAGCCCTGCAGAAGTTTTCTTGTGTGCTGCCCTTTGTGCCAGGGGGGATCCTGTGCAGGAAGGATTCGCTTTGCCTTCTTTCTGGGGGACTCCTGTGCAGGAAGGATTCGTTTTGCCTTCTTTCTGGGGGACTCCTGTGCAGGAAGGATTCGTTTTGCCTTCTTTCTGGGGGACTCCTCTTTGGTCCTTGTGCACTGTGCAGTGAGCTGCAAACACTCGGGATCCTAAAGGAAAGGGAAGTTCATGTCCTGTTAGAATGGTCAGTGCCTTTGAACAGCAGCTTACAAAGGTCTTGCCACCCCTTCAAGGATGGGGATCTCCATGACTGAAGCTAAGACTGGCAAAGAAACTTAGTAATGAGGCAAAATCAATAACTGCTGGTAGAGATAACACTGCCTACTACTGATTTGTTGTTGTTGTTGTTGTTGTTGTTGTTTTTAATGGTTTTGCCTGAGAACTCACTAAAGCAGGATAGCAAGTTTCCATTTTGATAATTTAAATTTGTTGTTCTCATAAATGCTGAACTCTGAGCCAGTGAAGTCAAATGCAAAACACAGCGGCTACGGTTTCATCACAAGCACTTTGTCAACCAGTTTGAAATTACTACAAATTAAACAGATTATCTTAACATAAAATTACCTTTTTGACTGATTATTGCCATCCAGCTGGTTCCTTGCCTTCTTATAAACATTTGGTTGGTGACCATCTTGAGTGTCATGGGAAATCTGAAGGGATATGAAAGTTTGTTATGTTATTAAGAAGCTGACTTAAGAGTAGGTACCCTTTCTATGTTAGAAAAGGGGATTATTTACCTTTTCAATGGCACTTGATACATTTTTGCCTAATCTTCCAGGAGGAGATTTCACATAAGAAATTGGTTTATATAGTCCTTTGGTGCTTGGATGGCTTTTTCCATTACTGTAACCACAAAGGATTAAACAAAATATCAGATACAAATAGCAGCATATATGAGTGTCAGAATGGAAATACAATAAAAACTTAAGAGTACAACTGAGTTTAAAAAAGGGCTGATGGTAGTCACTCTTAAAGTTCATTAGGACTATGCCACTATGGCCACTTTTTACTTTTTATACTACAAATGCACTGCTGTATTTTTAATATCATTAATGCAAAAGTGAATAATTCTATCAGATGATATAATAATAGAATGTAGCCCTTATATAGAATCCTCTGTCAGAGGATCCTAAAGCTTCTTTGGACATAATATTACAGATATTTAACTACTGATTTTTATAGTACCTGGTAGGTGCTCCAATTGCAATTTATCAAAATTAATTATAAAGTACAATATGAAGGTCACATATGAAGCCAAATCTTGCTTGTCTTTCCCATTTGCATATTCTCAACAAAATTTAAAGGATTATTTCTTTGAAGATAAGGAGTGGAAGTGAACAGGGAGCATAAGGTCTCTTCTGGTATTAATACAAAGTATTTCACAATGAAGGCATAAAAAAATTCCCTATTTCATATTATAAGAGGGTTGTGAAAATATTACTGAGAGAAAAAGCTCATATAAAAGGCAAAAGGAATGGCATTGCTGATCTGGGTAGCTTAGAACTAAAACATGCTTCCTTAATTAAACCAGCTACATTTCTGTGTAAGCACCCAGAATAAATAAATCAGCATATTCTGCATGAATAAGAACAGTGTTTGCTCTGCAGAAAAAAAACATTACTTATTTCCAAATGGAAAGCTTTAAAATATCATTTCAGAACAGGATATTCAAACTGTGCCCTCCTGTCTAATCTAGCATTACTGCAGTTCAGTTAATTTACCAGGCTGTACATCTTGTTCTCAGTTTTTATGTCAGTATAGTCAGGTTTTGTTTTTAAAAACACGATTTCACAAATTCAAGAGCTTATAAAAGAATGAAACTAAGTCCTGTGCCTCCAGCATTGCTGCAGTCACCTCTGTGACCTTGTGACCTGCACGATCATCCTGCACAATCATTTCTGTCGCTGGGATCAGGGGAGAGGAAGGCAGTGGGAACAAGACAGCCAGGCACTTATTAACTAAGCCCAGCATGTTGATGTTCCAGGAACTATAAAAAGCGAAATTAATCTCCTTACTTTACCATTCCTTTGTGGTTTTCATTGGTGTGGCTGTGGCTTTCCTTCTGCTGTGTCTCTCTGTGCAGTAATAAGGGATATTCCTGAATGCCTGGTCCCATTATTCCTCTTTCCAAAGGGAATCTGCACCTTTACTGTTACATAATCTTCAAACGGCTCCAGTCCTTTGGCTTTGCAAGACACAACATATCCAATGCAGACATCCCCACGTCCTGGAGATGCTGGCGACAAACAAAATCCTCCCGATGTGATTCTATTTTTAAAGCAGGAAGATAAACATAATCAGCTACCACACTGTACTGGAAAACAGTCCCCTCCCCCGTCACTCGCTTAGCGGGAAGCAGCATCGTTCAATTTACTATTCGCGATATAAGGAAATACCTGAGGGTCCGGCTGTGCTCCCAGAGCTCCCGTGCAGTGTCAGGTGCTCATCCCCATCCCCACCGCTCGCTTGCGCAGTTCCAGGCGCTGCCTGAGGTTGGGCGTCACAGCCCAGCGGGGTGGGTGTTCCTGCTCCCAGTTTATGGAGAGCAGATGATCACCCCCCTGCGTGCTGTGCCAGCTGAGTTGTCCTTTTTGTGTCGCAAAATGCGCTCTTCCGATATGCATATATGCAAATCTTGCATCCAATACTTAATCCTTTTCTTTTTCCAAAACAAATATCTCATCAGCTCCTACTAAAAATACTCAGAGCAGGATCCATTGTTTTCTTTTACTTCAGAGGAACTGCATTCCCGTACCAGGGAACTGCACGGTTCCAGAGGTTCACAATGGTCTGCAAATGTGACAGGTGACAAACAGCTCTCCTGACCCACCTTTACTGCTATTGCAGTGCTGTTTATGTATTTACAGTCATATTAATGTCCGTATCTATTTACATTTGATCCCGTCCTATCCCTCAAACGCCTCCCCGCATCCTGTCCCGGCCGCGCTCAGCGGAGCCGAGCCCCGGAGCGCCGCAGTCCCGCACCCGGACGGGGCAGAGCAGCGGCCGCGGGAGGCCAGCGCCGGGCGGGCAGCGCCCGGGAGGGCGGCAGGCTGTGGCAGGCAGTGCCCGCGGGGGATGGCAGCAGTGCCAGCAGGCGCAGACTGTGCCCGCAGCGANGCAGCCCCGGCTCCCTCCCGCCCGACAGTCTCCAAGCCTTCCCCAGCCTCGACTCGCCCAGCATCCAGTGTGACAGCCTGGAGTGTCCCCCCTGCTCGTGCTGCTGCCGCCGGAGCGCGGGCTCGGCCGCAGCCAGCGAGGACAGCCTGCAGGCTCCTCTCGCCCGGGGCTCCGGCACACGGTGCTTCGGCGCGCACCGCGCCTCCAGCGACCTCTCCGACAGCCTGGAGTCCTTCATCCAGCACGACAGCCTCCAGTCGCTCTCCAGCTTGGGTGTGAGCTCCTCCAGTATCAGCGGTGATAGCCTTGAATCGCTTTCCAGCCTGAGCCTGGGGGCCACCAGCCAGCACAGCGATCTCGAGTTCATCGGCCACTGAATCTGCCTTCAGCTTCCCGCACAACGCCTCACTGCTGGCTCTCTGCCAGCGCCGTGGGAGCCGCCACGCTTCTGCCCTCCGTTCGAAGGTGACACTGTTCCAGGTGATCCTTGCTGCATCCAGTGCAATAACCTCAGACCTTACTGTGTCTGCCATTCCCAAATTAAGTGCTTCAGAGGGGCAGTGTTCATTATTACCTGCAGTGTTAACGCTGATTTTTTTCTCACCAGTTAAGAATGGAAGTGCGTGGTCCTCGGAGGAATCCCAGCTACCTCTCAGATCTCTATGAGAACATGTTAAGGGCTGAAGGAGCAGTGGCACGAAGGCAGCAGCAGCCCCCAGCAGTCCATACCAGTAGCAGCAAGACTTTTTGGAGCAGTGCCCCAGCCAAGGAGAGCCCCCAGCCAAATAATCATGCGAGCAGCACCTCCTCCAGCTGTGACCCAGCCCTGCGGCCCATCATGCGTCGCCGAGCGAGGTCCCTGCCGACATCACCCGAGAGGAGGAAGAGAGCAGCAGTGCGGTGTCAGGAGCCCAGCTGCCAGAGCCGCATGAACCGGGTCAGGTTTGCTGATGCTTTAGGCTTGGAGCTCACTGAAGTGAAAGTCTTCCAGACTGGGGAGGATCCATCCATCCCTTTGCATGTCCTTTCCAGGCTCTCCATAAACTCAGATCTCTGGTACAGCAGACTGAACTTGGAGTTTACTATGCAGTGCTTGGTCCCTGACTTCCAGCAGCCTGCAGACTGTCTGGATTTCTCATCCCGACTCCAGGAGCAGCAGGTGTGTCTGGAACGGGTGACCAGCTCAGATCTGGGGCTCAGTGGCACCATCCATGTTCGGAATGTCGCTTTTGAGAAGCAGGTGTCCGTGCGCTACACCTTCAACCAGTGGGAAAGAATCCATGAGGTGTGTGCTCGTTGGAACTGCAGCATCCCAGAGAAAAACAGGCAGGATGGGGTTGATGTGTTCACTTTCTTTCTTCCTGTGCCTCCTTTCCTCCTTCAGCTGAGCACTCTTGTCCAGTTTGCAGCAAGGTACCAAGTCAACGGCCAGGAGTACTGGGATAACAACAGAGGCAAGAACTACACTCTCAGGTGCCGGACTCACCCCCTGAAGCTGCCGAGGGAGTGTGAAGAGAGCTGGATCCACTTCATCTGAACAGAGGGAGTGGTGCTGAGCAGCGTGTCAGTGGTCTCGGTGGCACTCTGTCCCTTGGCATGGCGCTCTGCTCCTGTGGCAACAGTTTTCTTTTTGAAACCTGGCCAAGTGTCCTAGGGCTGGGAGGCAGCCAGTGGCCTGTACAAACTGCTCTAAACCTCTGGGAAAGTTAAAAGGGCCAGAATCTGTAGAGAGATACCATCATAGAAAAGCCATGTGGGTTTTTTGAGTGCATGAGTCATTGCAGAATGGTTCCCAGGAATGCTGTGAGGCTACCAGAGAGCAAAACAACACATTTCTTGTTGCTAGTGATACTCTTGGTTGCATAGAATGTTTCTAACTGATTTCTCTTCCCATTTTCTACTGTTTGTTTTCTAAGTGGACAGTGTGGCTTAACTGGTTTTGTTTCTAATTTTGTTTATATTATTTCACCAACTCAGGGCACTATTCTCTTTATGCATAATTTGGATGACAGACACTGTAGGGAGTACTTGTATTTATATACATATATTATTGAGGCTGTAACCATGTTAAATATTTCCATTAATATCTGAGTTGGAAATTCAATGCTACTAAGAGCAAAACATACATGAAAATGTGCCATCAGCCCCTCTGTTTCCCTTGGGGAAAAAACAAAAGGTGCCTTTTCCTATCTCCTCCTTGCAGCAGGAGTGATTGTTACCAAAGTGTGCGTAAGGCAGATCTGCCTGGGGAAATTCTCACCTTTGCCCAAGTAGGTTTTCCTCAAGGTGGTGGTACAGGAATTGTCTTTTTCTGGTGCACCTGTTTTTACTAAGGGAAACAAGACCAATACTGGACTTGTGTTGCAAATGCAGTTAAAGGTCTCAAAGCACTGTATGACTGCTCATGATTTTATCATGTTACTGGTAAAATTATAGATCAGGAAATGGCTGTGATATAAATATATATATAAGGAAAAGAAATAGTACAGGGGGCAGGGTACAGAGGCTTGGAATAGCATTCCAGAACCCTGAATCACAGTTGTTCCCCAGTGTTCCAGAACTACTGCAGAAGTAGCTTTGACTTCTTTATTTAACTGCTTGCCATTGTAAAACAGTTGAACTCCCAAGACTGCAGCCTTGCAACACACACAGGAACTTGAAAGCACTTAATTACACAGACCCGTAAACAGAATCCCTTCTGCTGCAGGGAGAGCACAGGAACACTGTTAGACCATCTTCCCGTGCTTCTTGCTTTATTATTTTCGCTCTGTGGTTTTAGTGTGGTTTAAGATTTGCAACAGGCTTAAATTTATTAAGTAAAAGCTTGTCCATAATTGTTCCCATACATAATCACTACTGCATGGTAAATTAGCTTTATATGTTTAACATAGACTTTCAGAGCTGGCTGGCTGGAGATATTAGAAGAGCTGTGTTTTAGGACTATGCTATGCAAATAAGGCCACTTACTTGGGCATCTTATTTTGGATTGGTGCTTATTTATCGAAATCACAAGTTGTTTGTAAAATCACAGTTGTAAACAACCCATGGCCAGTTATATATTAGTCTGAAAAGTCCACTGAGTAATTCTGGAAGTGCAGAAACCCCAAGAAAATTAATTTGTCTGGCAACTTAATGCTGCTTCTTTGTTGTGATACCTGTTTAGCAAAGCTGGGCTTTCAAGTGAGGAAGCTGCTTCATTCCATTGGTCTTTGACTTTCAGAGGAACCAAAGTCAGGAATGAGGATTCTGTGAGCTGCTGAGCACCTTCTGCAGAGTACTCAGAAAGCTCAGTCCTATCTGAACATGCACACACATGCACAGAAGGACTTGTGCTGAATAAGAGGCAATATTTTCAAGCATTTTTTCCCCCCTCTTTTTCCTTCTCACATTACTGTTGTTCTTCCACCAGCAAACACAGCACACCTAAAAACCCCTCTCTTACCAGTTCACAGTGGATGGTGCTGGAGCTCAGAGCAATACTTGCTTTCGTGCCAGAAGGATGTTGCTGTCTTCTGGGACAGACTGTCATGTGCTGGAAAATGTCAGAGCTGAGTGTTCCCTTGGCCAGGTCAGATTTTGTAAAGCTGAGGCTGTCACAAGAAAGGTTCATGCCAGATGTAGCACAGAGAGAGGGGTGAAGAAGTGAATGTCTCAGCAGTCTCAGCTGGGCTTCTATTGTCTTCTTTCCACAACCTCTCAGGGTTTTGTCATGTGTAAGGTCTTGAATACTAAATACTGAAGCATTGTTCCAAGTTTCCTTTTGCTCTCTGTGGAGAAGGGCTGACAGTGCAGTTCTGGCACTGCTGGCTCAGTGGAGCAGTGGAGCTGAGAGCCATCTCCGGGTTAAGCTGCTAAACCTTCACACCAGTACTGACACCTGTCCCAGCAGAGCTGATATTTGCACTTAGGTTTTATTGCCACACTCAGTAATGAACATCAAATGGCTTCTGGTTGACAAAAATGGGTTAAGCCATTTAGTGCTAATATGCACCTGTCGTGAAGGTAAACTTAACACCACATTTGTATCTTCTCAGGACAACTTGACTGCTTGCACTGTGTTCAAATTGAGCACTTCCCTTATAATGAGGATTTTGTAAAAGTGAATTCTTCACAAGGATTATCACCATATAATGCACTTTTAAAAACATGTATTTATTATTGTCATACAGTAAACGAATGTCTAGCAGCCCATGGTTTCAAGGTTCTTTCAAGCATGTTTTTTAAAGAAATATGAAATCCATGTAAATAAAAAGGGGTTGTACATTTCACAGTATATTGATGAAGCACATATGCTGGACAAAAGGTCCAGCAGTTCTAAAATTGCAAAGTGCTTTATTAATTTTAAAATGCAATAATAAAACTATGGCTATTGTAATACAGAAGACTGAAATAAAAGCTTTTCACAATTTTCTGTTGTTTCTGTCAATGGTAATCCTGTTAAGCAAGCTCATAAAGAAACTTAATGTCAAGTTGTCACTTAAAGAGTAACATATTCTGGAAAGTAAGATGGGTTTGAGTCACTAAACAATGAACAGCACTTGATAAAGATACAGTGATTAGTGTATGTATCTCAAAGATAATTGGGCTGCCACTTCCTGCATGGAATTTGTTGTCCTTTCACCTCAGAATTCTGTGCCTGCAGCACCTGCCGGATTGAGATCCAATTTTGGAAAAAGGCTTGCTGCCACTTGATTCTAATACAGCTTCATGGAAGAGAAGAAGGGGGTTTTCCTTAAATTGCATTTTCCAAATCTGTGGTAAACTTTACTTGCCACATTCATTTCTGGGCCTCACAATTGTGTTATTATTTGTTCTATTTCTTTTCTTTCAGTTCTCCTTGCTGCAGCCTTTCCTCCCAAACCAGGTTCTTTCCCCTGACAGGATTCATGAAAATCTACCTGTGCTGTGTTAAGAGTGTCCTTGTGCAGTGCCTGATTTACCCTCCATGTGAAATGCAGCTCCATTGGGGTCAGTCTTGATAGAGTTGAAGATTGGAATTATCTGTTGCCAGGTTTCTCCTAAGGCAAAATGAAGACATTTAACTAGCAGACATAATTAACAAAGATATATATTATCAGTTACTTTTTAATCAGTGCTAATTATTGCAAATCAGTTTAAATACATGGGCATGTTGGTATTAAGTTGCTCAAAAATATAAGATTATTTAAGAAAATTATAGTTTTTTCTGCAAACATCCAACTATCAAGTTTGTCTTACAGGTTGTTGGTGTTACTTTTAATACAGGTGGTATTTTTACATTTAGTTTCAAATTCATAATTTATTTGTATTTATTTTGCAAAGAAAAAAATTAAATTGCAAATTTAATCACAGTAATATGCATGTGCAGTCAGTAACTACAGCACTCAATGTAGTGTATCATCAGTGCTCAGATGTACTTTACAGCTGGTAAAGACTTAGAACTGCAGTGAGTGATTATTCATTTGGCAACAGGAGTGTGACGTTAGTAGTGACTTCTTTCCCAACTTCTCTCTCACTGTGATCTCAGATCTGCAAGTATTTAATTTGACACTTGATATTCAAACTGTTGGTATCAACACTTCTGACCTTTTACACACAACAGCAGCTGTGCCAAAGATTGAAAATACCTTGGCCAGCACAATGTCTTCCTTTGCCTGTAATAAGGATCAATATTTCTGCTACCGTAGTGAATAAGAGTCCCTGTAAATAGTGCTACCCTACCCTAAAGAGTTTTGGTTCCATTTTCTCTGGTGTTTTCACATGTGTCTGAAATGACTGTGGCCAAATAATTTCACTGTTGGTTCTGGTCTGTTTAATGCATAACTCAATGAAACTTCTCTCTGACTTCCCTTCTGCTAAACCAAACAAAACAGACTAATGTTACAGAATGAGAAATGAGCTGAAGTAATCTCAGTGGGGATTGCAGGAAGGAAAGTGTGTGATCCACTTCTGGACTGTCTCACTTCTCTTTTGCTATAGAATGAGTAAGGCTGGACAGGCTCAGCCTCTGTGTTTGCTCATGGTAAGGGAAACTTCGACTTCAAACTGGCTTCGATTATTTCTGCTTCATATAGTGAAAGGACAATTCAGGATTCAGTTTTCATAGAAAACTTCAGATGCTCCAAGTTTCTCAGGCAAAGTTTTGTCCTTAGAAGGTTTCTCAGTAAAGCTGTTTTACAAATCTGCTTCAGCATTGCTCACTCCCAGCTCCTCAGTGCAGATACTCCACTTTTCATACCACTTGTCATTTTCTTGCATTACAGTGACATCTCGTGGTATTTTAAATACTTTCTCTGCAGTTTTTTTTTTTTCTTTTATAGTATTGAGTTTTTATCTTGCTCGTTTCAGGGAACCAGCAGTACTATTTTATTTACAATTGCTGCAGGTTTACCTGCTGTGAAAGATGACTTCTCTCCTTGATGCTCCACTATTGCTGCTTATTCTAGGTATGAATGGAGACACTTCTCGATGTTCTGGAGTATGGGAGATTCATGATAAGTTTTATCATCTGTATTTTTGATATGGCAATATACACCAGTAGCACACCAGATAAAGCCCCCCTTTGGCACTGTCGGATTCCACTTAAACACATTATCCAGTGCACTGCTGGATTCCACTTAAGCACATTATCCCGTTCCCTCTGCATAATAAACACCACAGACGTCAGTTGGAAGCCCTTTGCCCACAGGAGGTCTGTAACCGAGCGTGTCTTTGCACTTACTCGGGCAGTGAAAGCGTTTCTAAATTAAGCACAGGAATGGATTACACTGTTTTAGCAAGTCATGCCCGGTAATTTCTGTGTGTGCGCGAAACTTAGCCCTAAACAGCGGCTCTACACAAAGACAACCGCGGTGCCCCAGCAGCAGCCGCCGCGCTGAGG